>VZTA01017113.1:135571-210323 GCA_013398855.1 Mohoua ochrocephala
TTTCGGTTGTGTCCCCGAAGCCCTCTAAAGGTGAATTTTAAAATTTTTTTCTCCCCCCCCACTTCCACCTTCCGTTTCTTCCTACGGAACACGTTGTTTGAGGCTCTTCTTTCCAAGTGTCAGCGGGTGATTAAGTTGGAAGGTAGTGAAACCTAAGGAAACGTAGTATGGGCAGAACGAGGGGCAGCGTTGTAGCGAGCAGACAGCCTTGTGTCTGTGCTGCACCTTTCTTCTTCTGTCTTGTGTATCCTGGTGATTTACTGGGCTTTTAATTTAAAGAAGGATTCAGCTAAAATGCTTGACACGTGTTGAAGGTGTTGGAAAAAACAGTGGGATTTCTGGCTTTGGGATTATGTTGTTGTTGAGAAGGCTGAAGTGGAAGTTTTCCTCTTTTGCCTCATCTCTCTGGAATCTGTAGACTATATTATTCCTTGTTTTATTTTGAGGGGACCTGCTGCAGTGTCTGACAGCTCACAGGCTGATTAGAATTTAACTGAGTCATGGCACTATAAATGTTCAGAGATACTGTAAAGCTTTATTTAACAAAGAGTGCGAATCCAATCTGCAAAGACCTATGGGGAGGAAGCAGTCACTTGTGGAAAGGGGGTGGTGTATTCCTGAGCGAGTAGGAAACATTTCTTTAATACTCAAATGCGATTTACTGTTTCTAGGGCTGACTGAACACATGAGAGAGTGACACATTAAGATGCCAGATGACAAAAGCTCTCTGAGCTGAGGGTATCTTGTGCTTGGGATCAGATTTAATGGCATCTGAGTAATTCTTACTATAGGGGCATCAGTAGCTAACATCTTGGAAGGCAAAAGTTCTCATCGAGAACGGTGTTCAGGCAGGTTTGGGGTTTTTGCTGTCAGAGGCAGCTGTCTTCCCAAACTTGTGGTGGAGAAGTTTAACTTGTTGTTCTGTCAGTGGTCTCCTGAGATAGAGCTGCCATGGCCTCCAAAGCAAGACAGCGAGTTAGTCATGAGTGAAATGCGTGTGTAAGGGTGTTTGTGTTCTGTGAGTGGGATGGACGAGGTAAGGAGTAGTGACTGCGTGTTTTGGGCAGGGATGAAATCTGACCTGCTGCTAGACTGGCCTATGCTTCTGGGTCATCTCATGAGCGAGAGCTATCAATGGCTTTCAGGTTTTTGTAGGCCACGCGTGCACAGAGTACAACGTGCAGTCAAATGCCAGACCATGCTGGATTGAGGTGTTGGGTTTTATTCCCCCGTTAGCCTTGGGGTAGAAAATTGCAGATGAAAACATGCTCTTCTTCTCTGCTCCCCATACTTGTTTATTTTTCTAAAGTGAAAAATGTGCTAACCCAAATTTATTATGGTCATAAAAACTATGTTGAGAAAGAAGTAAAAGTTAATAATGTTTTTATATTGTAAACTTAAAAGGGCGATCTAATCACTGGCTGTATCACCTGCAGTGTTTGATAGTTGTGTTTGGGGTAAATTTGTTCTGTAAAAGGCATCAAGGAAAAAATTTTTAAGTGATTCAGTAAAGATTATAGAACTCAGACATGAGTTAACTTTATGGTGATCGTATTTGCCTGTAGTTTTGCTTATTGCGGGATTTGCTTAAAAGAATCGACAAAGTCTTGCTCGCTTAAAGCTTATTTTATCTCTTCAGAGCTAGCTATTTTTCAGGCTTTGAACACTAGCAAAAAGTTTATATAATGCCAGCTTTATTATCATTATTAGTGGAAACACTGTTAATTCTACCATTGACAGTGCAGGACACGACTGCAATAAAAGATAAACTCTGTTTTGCATTGTGCCAAGCACATGTATAAACTTGCCCAAGGCAAAGCCAGGGAGTTGCATTTCCTGCAGTCAGCTGTCCTACTCTAGGGCTGTGCTTGACACCTCCTTGCAGGGCTATCAGAGAAGACATGAAGACCACAATATTTTTATGAATTGTCCTTTTAGAATAGGTCTTCAGAGCTTGCCTGTAACTCAAACCCCAAAAGTCTTGTGGTTGTGTTTCTTTTTCCTGTATGTGAATGTACAGGGAGCGGAGGGGATCCAGAAGAGAGCCTGGGGAGAGTGTGGGGTTCCCAGTTGGGTGCCTGGTTTGGGGACACAAACCCCTTTTCCAGGGGGAGCTTTGGTGGCTGCCCTCCCATGCATGGGGCCTGCAGGCGGGGTAGGGCTCATCTCCCACGTGCTGAGTGATGGGCTGGGTGATGAGCAGGAGGCAGGGTTAATAGGATAGCTATCCTGATTTAAAAGGATAAATACTCTTTTGGGACAAGAAGTGCAAATTTTGCGTTGCTGCTCAGGAGGGCAGGCAATTACAGGCAAGCGGAAAGGTACATAGGTAGGGAATGAAGCCTGAACAGGAGGAGAAGGTGTGAAAGAATATGCATAAATGTACAATAAAGATAAAAGGCATAAATTTGACAGTCTGTCTAAACAGTCTTGAACTAAAGACAAAAAGGTTAATGGTAACAGCATTTGTGGTTTGCTCTTTCTTCCTGCCAACAGGCCAAAACAATAAGAACAGTAACTCTGAGCTGTGCCAGGCTGCCTGCAGCAAAGAGGGGGAGAACTCGGGGGAAGGTGTTTAACAGGGTTGTGGCATTGCTTTTGGACATTTTGGTGTGAGGGTTTCAGTAGCTGCTTTGGAAAACACCGAATTAGAAAAGAGCATACGAGGGTTGGCAGGCAGTACCTTTGGGTGAACATCTGGGGTCACGTGAAAACTTTCCTGTTTACCAGTGGGAAGATATTCCTTGGGAAAAGTGGGCAGAGGGATTCTTTTGGTAAAGATGAATGTCTGCTCTTTAGGGTTTCTGGATTATTTATTTCAAATACTTGGAAATGCTAGGAGACCTATTTAGCACTTGAAAGAATTAATTTGGTAATTTATTTGGCTGTCTGTTGCAGGTCACTTGGCTTGATGGTTGAAGAAGGAGAATAGGAACTGAAACTCATGTAAATAAATATTCATGTGTAGAAAAGGGAAGAAGCAGTTGCTAGACATCTTAGCTTGGGTCAAACCCCTCCTGGCATAGTCTTCTCATACTTAAATTGTTATTGGAGCTCATTGCTCTTGTTTAATTGCCTGTCTTGAGTGAAATTTAGTTTTCATACCACTTATTTCTAAATACCATTGCCTTCAGCAGAGGAAAACCAATTTTGCTTATAGACAAAATCAGATTAAAAGCAGAAGCTACAGATCTTCTGTTTTAGTCACTGGTTTCTAAGAGGCTGAGTGTAATGTAGGGAAGAATCTCGGTGTTGTGAAAGACTTCTGAGGGGATGATCTTCCTCCTCTCAAGAAAGGAAGTTGAGGGAGTCCTCGTGAAGAGATCAGGTGCTAGATGTAAAATGTGTTCCAATCTCGGATGATTATTTGAAAACAAATAAGGGAGTGTTTAATTTGTCCCAAAAAGTAGTCAGTGAAGTTCTGTGTTGAAATGTGTCCAAGCACTAAGTCTTGCTCACAGATGAAGAGTATTTTTGATCTCATTGGTCCTAGATTTGGTATTGTTGTTCTGATTTTTTTCCCATAGGAAACTTTGAGATTCATAGCTACCTGCTTTCTGCTTCTTCTCTGTGCCCCATCCCACTGTGAAAAGGGAGAGGGAAAGTGAACTGAAAAGGTCTTTTCAGTGATGGCGAAAGCAGGGCTTGCCTCAGGTGTAGAAAGAAGTGATGGTTCTTGCCCCAGGAGATGGCCTTGGTGGTGGTGTTTGTGTCATCACCTGTCCCGCATTTGGTAGTCCATAATACAAAACAAATTAACATTCCAAAAATGATAAGGTGTGTAAAGCAAGTGGTCCAGATGTGAAGTGTTTGGGAATAAAATATAATTCTAGAAAAGTTTATTTTTTTTTTCTCTTTAGTTTTTAAAACGTTGAAGGAATACGGATTTTTTCCCAGAAATAACAAATTCTGTTGTCTTTTCACTGAAGTCTCATAAACCTTTTGTAGTCCCTTGGAACAATACAAAAAAAGACTGTTTAATGCTGACCTAAAGAAATCCCATCTATACATTAAAGCTTGATGGCAATATATTAAACCTTGATGTATAGAGTGGGTTTTTGGTGCCTTGTTTTGTGTTTTTCCCTACTAGATTGCAATCTGTGTTCTCTTGGAAGTAGGAATGATTAAATTCACCCATTTGTCAGTGGTGAAAAACATTTTGTCTACATCTATAGTGTAGAATAGTAATACTGGAATTAACTTTTTCTCAAATTCAGGTGACTTGAAAAGATGAGTATGTTTTATTTAATAGTGCTGCTTTCTTCTGCTGTGTGGGACCTCTTGTCCTGTTTTTCATTGGCCACAAAAGATGGCACATCCAGCTTATTTACTGTTTCAGTAAAATGGAATGGAGAAGGCTTTGAACTGTGTTTATTAGCACCTTTGTCACTGTACCTGTCATTTCTCCGTTTATTTTTACTGTGCTGGTAGACTTTTTTCCCCACCTAATTGAACGCAAATGTTGAGAATTGTGCCCCTTCTGTGGTGCAACTTATCTTTTCATTTTGTGATGTATAGGGAAGATGGATTAAAAATAGTGTCTGCATGTGGTATTCCAGGGTATTTACTTATTTTTCAGCTTAATTGGCTCTGTTGTTGGACATCTTTTGTTGGGTCTTGGTGCTGGCAGTAGTCCAGCATGCTGCTGTCATTTCATGTACCTGAAAGCTTTGAATAGGTGTTTTTTTGGATGATGACCCATTGATCAACACCTGTATCTTTTTTCCCAGTTAGCAAGCACATTGCAGTGGTCAGAGTTGGATGTTTTCTCTAATCTGGCTTGAACCCAAGTGGTTTTGTGGAGGGAGAAATGCTCAGATGTGCCCCCAGCACACACACTTCCCACTCTTCCCCTTCTATCCTACCCACCCATAGGTGGGACCCCCCACCTGTGGGGTCCTTGGTGCTAGAGGTGCTTAAAAAGCTTCTGTGTGCATTTTTTGTGGGAACAGAAGCTAAAGGTTGTTGAAATAAGGAGAGGAACTCTCCCACTGCCAAGCAGGAGGAGGGAGGGGAAAGTTCAGCTAAGTGGTGGAGAAAGTCTATTTTATTTCATTTTCTAAAGTATAATTTATTGTATTTAAGTTTGACTCTATGCATAATAAGCTTGCTGCTTGGGTGATAACTTGATACTTTTAATAGTGAGGCTTGTCACAACAACAAGGCTGAAATGGTAGAAATAAGAATGGTCTGGGCTAGCTGTGAGTTTGCAACCTTTGGCAAAATTTCACTTAAGAATAATAGGCGAGTGCTGAGAAGAACTTTTAAGGTTGTGATTGTAATGGAAAACATTTTCTAAAATAAAAGAGTGTCATATACTATTCTTAAATCTCTCAAAAGCAAATATTACAGTTTCTACTGGTTTATTTTTTTTCTAACTAATTTTGGGGCGTTTAGCATTACGCTCACCTGTTATACTGTACTCTTGTCTTTTCCTTGTGTATATGTAAATTAACAGAGGCTCTTTAAAAACTGATTTTGATGTTCATGGGTGCAAGTTTGAAGTGTTAAGCAGTAACCACTACATAGGAAGGAGGGCTTTCATGTGACAGCTGTTTTTTGAATGAAAGGAAGGAAAAGAGGGCTCTGGCTTAGAGTTGAATGTGGATTTTGTTCTTGCAGAAGTAATGTCCCCTTAGTCAGTACAAGTCTAGACAACGTGAGATGTTTCTACTGGTTTTACTCATGGTTCTGTCTGGAAGATTTTGATTTCTGAAGTTTGGAACTACATTTTTATTCTGAAATAAAAATAATATTTGTGGGTCATACTAGCCAAAATAAAGCATTGCTTTCTGCTACACCAACAGTAAGAAAGTAGATGGAGGCATATTAGGAAGGAAAAAAATGGTTTGCAGCCTTTCATAGGGTGGTTTCTGCTGTTTTTTTCAGATCAAGCATGAAATTTTTGAGGAAGAAAATTAATGCATCCTTGGACTCGTGAAGGAAGAGCTTTCCTAATGGAACCACATTCAAGGTAAATAATTTGTTTGGGTTGTTTACCTTGTCTCTTTGGTTTGGAGTTTGTTCTTTGTCTTGCCAAAGCTGTCAGACAACTGTGTGCCACGTGTAAGCCTTTTAGGATTATAATATGTTTTGAAGTGATAAATGTTCAGGGTAATCCCTCTCTTTTTCTGTAAGAGTTGGGGGTTTTTTTTATGTGTGTGCTGATTGAAGAGAAATAAATATTTTTGTAACGTCTGAACTTTTTGTGTGTAATTTGCTGTTGAGTTCTGAAGATCTAGCCCACTTGTTTGCGAGGTAGCTAGATAGCGAAGAGCTTGATTTACGTGTAATTTCCGAGTGAAAGAGAAGATTAAATAACACTTACTGTGTTACCATCTCTCTTATTTTTTAAATAAAACAGATCCAAATTGAGCTGGTGTGGCAAGGGACCGTCACAGTAAAATCATTATTAGATACTACGTTACAGTGGCTTGTAGACATTTAGCTTCGCTGTCATTTTGTTCGGATCTGCTCCCTTGGTTCCCATTTCCTAAATCCTATTTTTCTTTGATACCAGGGAATAATTCCCCAAGTGTTGTCCAGTGATTGCTTATGTATATGCACTTTGGTTTGTGAGTCATTTTATTCACTTGAGTAGCCCCACTGTCCTCGGTGGGCCTACATGCGTGCCTAAGAACTTGAGAATGCTGATGAGCATAAAGAATACAATTTGGGCATGTAATGGTTGACAAGCAGTTGTTGTTTTGTTTCTGGTCTCTCTTAGGACTCATTTGCATTGCCTCCAGTGGCAACTTTTGTGAGCATTAGTAGGGAAGGTCTAGAAGCTGGAGGCAGTCGTACCAAATCCCAGCCTGCAGAACTTCTCATATCCATTGTAATGACACAGATTGCAGAGGCAAGGATATATTTTTATCTTTTTTTTTTTTTTTAAATAAATCCATGTGTTGCTTGACTTTACTTGAATACAGCATTGGTCTGTGTAGTGCAGTTTGAGCATCTCCAACACAATAGAGTATAGCCAAGTGAAATCATTAGAAAATATGAAAATATATGCACTTTTTAAATTTGTAGGGATTTGGATTTAACCAGAATCAGTGCTTTGGAAATGACCAGAAATTGCTTTGGAAATAACCAGAAATGGCTATGAGAGATCCATTTTTTTCCCCACAATGTTTTCTATTTGACTTTTCAAAAAAAGGAAGTTGAGTGTTACTGTTGTGCATCTTAGTTGCCTGAGCAATTGTATTTACAGAAAAGTTAATGGTATTACTTGCTGGTCTCAGAATCAGTAAGACAGGCACTTTGGAATTAAAACATAATTAATTAATTAGCAATTTAAAACTGGAGAATTGTTGTGATCAGCAGCAGATGGTCTCATACAGCTTTAATAGAACTTAGTAGACAGTGGCTTTTGTGGCAACAAGCTTTTCGAAATCTTTCACATCTTCAAAAACATTTAAAGTAATTCAAAGCTTTGGTTCGAGATAGTTGCCCCTTTTTAAAAGGAGTTCTGTTTAGTCAGTGTTGCAGAAGCATAAGCTGTGAACGAGGATGTTGCACCAAGTATTCAGCTTGTCAGTAAGGTGGTTAAGCTAAAGATTTGAGAACACATTTGTCAGTGCATACATGGCTGGTAATCCCAACACGGTTTGTGTTCTGTTTTCTGTTTCTAACCATATTATAAAACAGTTATGGGCATTATCATTGGGGTTTTTTTTTGGAGTGGGGAGTAGGTTTGTTTACTAGTTATTCCACAATTAGTGCTCATACCTCTGTTGGTATACCAAGCTTGCATTGCATACATAAATAGCTTTATTGTGGAGTGCAGTAGTGTCTTGATCAGAGGTTTGTTACTGTCACTGGAATTAGAGTTCTTGTTTAAGTCAGGCTTCTGGAGCCTTAGGGTAGACCTTCTCCAAAAGAGTACTGCTCTAGAAACATAACTGCTGCTCTTGTTGATGCTGGGTACCCTTCATGAATTAAGAGATAGTGGAGCAGAAGGCAGCCATGCTGTAGTTGAGCTTGCGTAAAAGGAAAAAGTGTGCAGCTAGAGTGTATAAATTGTGTCCTTGTTTAAGTCTCTGCAAGTCTGAGAAACTTCAAAGGATGCAACTCACCTGGAGAAGCAGATGAGAATTACAGACTAATAGTAAGTGTAACTCTCTTGTCAAAAGAACAAGATGCTGACTCAGTGTGAGGAGGGTTGGCAGAGGCAGCCTTTAATTGAGGAGAAATTGGTCACTGTAAACCAATTATGTCTTATTTTTAATGATGGGTTTCAGAGAACAGCAAATGAGTGCAGTGTGATCTTGGCTGATAGCATGTGCTTTTCTTGTTGGATAAAAACCCAAAAGCCCGAGGATATGAAGTTGCAAACAGAAGTTTCACTTCTTTTTTTTTCCTCACCCTCCTCTCTCCTCTGAAGAGGAAAAAGTAGGCTATGGCAGTGGAAGAAACTCCACTTTTTTTGTTGTGAAACTGATTAGCATTTGGTCATATTTTGTCTTTGGGGACTAACAGAGTGCTTCGAAATTTGGAAAAGGGACTGGTAACTTGCAGGGTAGGGAAGCATCCCTCGCTCTTTCTGTAGCTTGGCATTTAATATTTTACAGCAAACTTTTAAGTTTAACATATTTGAACTTGTACTAGATAGGGTTAATAGGCTAGAACAAAAGGTCAAAGCATAAGGCATTAGGCTTAATTAAGGGAGAGCAAGAGTGGCGGGAGTATGTGACAGTTAAATGGGTTTCCCACAGACTAATGTCTGCTACAGTGCAACCATGCCTCAACTTAAGTGGGTTATTTTGTGCAAAGGGCAGCCGTGATTAGCAGTTTGACATGCCAGACGTTTCTGGCCAATCCCATCTGTTTTAGAGGTTAAAAAGCATACCTTTATGAGCTGATAGATTGATTTGTGTGCCCGTCTGGTAAAGATTAGGAGTCCAAGGCTGGTGCTGTAAATGCCAGTTATAGAATATTGTATTTTCTTAGCCGCTCTTTGTTTAAGCCGTGGTGCAACGGGGCCAGCAGCTCTAAAGGTGACCGCACGGCAGGGGTGCCACGGTGAGCGTTTGGAACCAGAAACACTCTGGGAGGAACGTTTCCTCCTTCCTCAGGTTTGTTTTGAACGGGAGCCTGTAGGCTTTGGACGTTTCGTAGTGCTTTGCTTGGAAGGGGAATCTGGCTTAGCGCGTTCCCACGTAAGGCTCCCGCCTCTTCCTCGCTGCAGTCGTGTGCTTGTCCAGAAGTTACCTGTCTCAGCACGAGCGGCTCTCCAGTTCCAAGCACAGTTGGCTGCAGGACAATTTTGGTACTTGAAAGGTTTCAGCGTTTGTCTGAACTCATTATGCTGTCTGTATCCTTCCTGCTCGGCTGTTGAACTGGGACGATGCGTGCGTATTCTGTTGTTTTTCCTTTGTAGCTCTTACTTTCTGGGTAGTTTTTCTGATTGTGTCATGAGGTTGCCTTAGAAGCCTAAAATAAAATAGGTAGCACAATAAGTCTTGACTGTGTTTCTCGTCATCTTTATGACTTTGTAAAGTCAAAGTTACATTACTATTAATATAAGACTATTAATAAATCGTTGATGCAATAAAACTGTTTTTGATAATGTTCAAGGTTCATACACAGTTGAAGGTGATTATCCTATTTTAAAATCAAGTAGAGGTCAGACTGTATTGGAAGATAACTGACTGTGGCCCAAATGGTATGTGATAGCTTCAAGTCAAATGACAGTCTTCCTCGCCGTAAATACATACGTGATTTAGAAATACATTGCTGACTTCAAATGCATTTTGTCTGACGTGCTGATTGACTTCCGGCGCATTTTGTGAAAAGCAGGGGGAGATACATGCATTCACCCGAAAGTCGTGCTTATAGCTCTCATTTTTAAGTCGCTGTTTAAGTTTTCCCTATTCTGTCTCTTTTCCATTCAAGCGATGACACTTGTAGCTAAATATAGCTGAGACATATTAGAGACAAATTAGCATTTGGCACCTTGCATTTAGCATTTCTACATTAACTTTTAGAATTAGTCACCTGTCTGAAGTTTCTTGGTTTTCTCCTTGCAAACGTGATTATCTTTCCCTTCTCCATTTAAAAGAGAATGAAAGTGGATGGTGGCAATGATTTGCTATTCATACTATAAAGATTCCGTGTACCTGAGCTATATTTTTTCTGTGGCAGCTGTGACCTGTTCCTAAAGAGATTTCCTAATTTGCCAGTAACTTGTCTTCACTTTAGAAAGCTTTGTGAGAGCCACCCTAGTTTTTCTTTTTTCTTGTGAAAGTCTCTTCCTTTTACTTCTGTTTGAAATGCCTAGAAATATTTTCAGTGTCCTTTAGGATGAGCAAGGCAACATCATTATCTTGCAGTTTATTTAGTAACATGGAGCTGAAATGGGCATATGCAGCATCATGTTCTCTATGGAATAATATCTATTTAAATGATTTGGATCTAATACATATTTACATGAAAAAACGTCTTGCCCTTCTCTGTGGGGAGAGAAGGTGAACAAGCATAAATTTTATAATACTCATTGCTTCTCTTGCACTAAATTATACTTAAATTGCAGAAGGTTGTTGGCTTGAGAGTTGCATAAAAAGTGCTTGGCTAGTAAAGTAGGGTGCAGGGAGATTTATCTAATTTAATACTAAGAAAATGTTGTCAGCTGCAGTGTATTGATATGGGACTGCCTAAATCCAAAAGCTGTACTTCAGATTTCTGTATATGTATATTTGTAATAATTTCATGGTTATAATACACAAAATGCAATCCTGAAATGATCCATTAGTGCAGCGTGCATGCGTGCTCCATTTTGGCTAATTTGATTGCTATTGATCATACCTGAGCCATTATCTAATATCTTGGGAATGGGTGGACTCTCTGTCTACTTTTTCTGCTGTTTCAGGGCAGAACATATTTGATGAAGTTTCTTGCTACAGTCATTGTTAAAAGTTTTTTTATAATTGCTGTTTGAGCATTATTAGCACTTCCTGTTCTAAGTGTAGCATGGATGAAGTAACGAAGGTTTTCATGTAGCATTCTAGAAGTTGTAAACTCGTCAGTGTAGCGTTCCCAAGTGGAAAGGCACTGTATCAAATATTTACTAGTTGTCAGTGCTATGGATGTATTTTTTACAAGTATCTTTTGTGTTGTGGCTTTCATTTAGAATATTAAAAAGCATTTGCTTAAGGTGTTCCTACAGCTTGATTGGCCATTAGGCATCAACAACAATTCCAAAGTGTCCATTGCTTTCAACTTTGAATAGTCTTCAAAAAAAAAAAAACCAAAAAAAAGAGATGGGCTTGGTCTTTGGTGTTTCAGAGGATTTGCTTTTTTAATGTGACTGATGAAAAGTGAGTACTTGGTTGGTGTCCCTGACCCTTTGCAAACTGGGTTAGAAAGGATGCTGCACCATCCTTGTGAACTGGCCGACTATGGATTTCTCCTTATTTTAGATTTCCATACTCTTTGACCTTGTAGTTGTTGACTTTGGTCTGGAACAATTTCAAAGTCATGTAAATGAATGTAATTAAGGTATTGCTTATCATCTCGGAGAGTTCACAATGATGCTTATTGGCTAGAAAGGTTTGTTTACTTAATATGGAAGGTTAATAGAAGGTTAAATTTTACTGTGTAAAATGGCTTCATGATGTTTTTATTTAGCAGCTGAAGAAAATAGTGTTTGAAAAGGCAAATAATAGTTTTATTTGACCTCCATGTGTTTCCTGTAGCTTGCATTATTGGGAAAATTTATCTTCATTGCATAGTCTTATTACAGTTTTCCTTTCTCCTCGTTTTACAAAGGGAACCTCTCAGAACTATTTGGAGGCCTTTGTGTACAAAAGGAGCTACATTAAGGAAGGAAGTGCAGAAATGTTTGACAATAATTGCTATAAGTAGTCCATCCACTTCCACTCTGCCTTTTGTTCCCCCTCCCTGTTTTTGCCAGAATGAGATTCGTGCTTTGTTCTTTGGTGCTTCTTTTGTCTTTAATCCCACTGCTGCAGAAATACAGTGAAAAGGCAGCGTGAAACAGCAGGGAAGAACATCAAGATACTGGTTTCTGCCTTCATTTCTCAGGCAATAGAAAGAACAGGGCTTAGGCCTCTATTTTCTTGTCAGTAGCCTTCAACTTTGTTTGACTACAGTTGTTTTGCTTATCGTTTATGGAAAAAATTGCTTGCCTAAGTGGTTTGTTTTTTTTCTTTTTTTTCCTCCACTCAGGAGTTTTTGTAGTTGGCAAAGAGATGAGTACGTGACAAGTGTCATATCAAACAGAACAAAAAGATGCCCAAAAAACTTTTTCCCGCACCTTTTTCATCTCGTGGCGTTTTTCTAGGAATGCAGCTCCCAGATGGAGAAGCAGACATCCCTGCTGGGGTGGGGGGTCCAAGCATGGGTGTTCTGCCAGTCCTGTACTGGACTGAGTTTGGTGGGGAAGGACAAAGCTATGTGAAACGTGGACACAACTTTCTGCACAGATTTCGATCCATTTGGGCAACAGGGACTGCTGGCTGTGTTTACCTTATTTTGCAGAATACTTGGTTTTGTTATTTCTCTCATCTAACAAGAGAAGGATGTGGGCTCCTCGCTGTTGAGGTAGCTAACTTTCTTCTGAATTACTGGAATTTAAAGTGCTAAAGTAATTATACAACAACGAGAATATCCCTCAAACGCTCATTAATTCGATGCATAGTCTTATTTGACTGTGTCTGGATTGTGGAGATGCCCTACAACTCAAACCCAAGAGCACCCTCGCTCTCCCATTTTTTAAGAGCTGGAGGTTTCAGGTTCTATTCTCTGCTTCCTAAGTGTGAAGATAAACCAAGCTACTGTCCCTTACTGAATTTATAGTAACAACCATAAATTGAAGCGATCCAAAGGTGCTTTCAGAAGGTGGACAGCAAAGTCTCTTTGGGTGAGATGTGAAAAGGAGAAGAAGCTAAAGTTCAAGACCAGAATATAATGATCCAAAAGGATTGAGGGGGTTGGGGAGGTGGAACACCCCAGATAAGTGTGAAATCCTTCAGTTTCGAAATCAGGAGGGCTGCTGTTGAGTTCTGCAAGTCCAAAATTTCACCTGAGTTCCAAGATCATATGTTAAAGTCCTAGAGCTCCCAGAATAATGGATCTCTAGAGGTATATGGCTGTGGGGAGGAAAGGCAAAACCCGCAGAAAAATCCCCTTAATCTGTTACTTTGGGTCCTATTTATGGAAAATAAGGGAAGAATCTGTGCACCTTTGGCATTCAGTTTTGCTTAGCTAACATACTAAAAGCCAAACTGCTCCAGTCTGGTAAACAGTGGCCCCATAAGAGGGCAAAATTTCTTGAAGAAAAATTACCTCTTGCCTCTGGAGGTCCAAAGGACTTTTAAAGAATCAGTCCTGGTCCTCTAACTTACTGGTGTTTAAGTCTCTGCTACCTTAAATTTTATCCCGCTACAAAATAAATTCAAAAGGACCATTTAATAAACTGTGCTGATAGTATTTTGTAACCTCTTTGCACTCCCTCACATAGGTTTAACTGTTGAGATGAGAAGATAACAAGGTTGTGCAGAATCACATTTACTGTTTACTGAACTCTGGCTCATCTTTAGATTACAATATCAAACATGAAAGTTTGATCGTGTCTCTCTCTCTTGGATAGAGCTCTTGAACACAGCTGTCCTGAGTGCTTGCTCACAAACTTTTTTTTTAAGCTTGTTTGTCATATGCCCAAGGCTATCTCAGCATGCATATGACCCAACTGGTTTTTGATCTGAAATGCATAAAAGGTCACTTTGCGGAACTTTATCTTCTGGACCTCAAGTTTCACCATTGGTGATATTCTGCTGTGAATTTCCTAAGTGGAAAAAAGGGTCTGTTCAGCGTGCCCTTCAGGCTTTCCAGGCAATTTCACTTTTGCCTTACCCTGCTCCGGTTTTGTTTTCAGAGTATTCTGACATGTGATGGAGGAAGTGGGCACTATTTTTGGGGTAATGCTGAGTATTTTGGGTTGCAGTGCTGTATGGTTCCTCTAGCTCCGATGTCTTGTCCAGGCAAATGTCAGCTGTATTTTGTCTCTGCAAAACTGAACTTGAGCATTAAAGCAGATCTTAAAATATCTTCTTTGTGCTGATGATCGCACTACTTTTGTGTCTTCTACCTTCTGACTTTGTTGTTACTTTTTGAGAAAAATTGCACATGCTTCGCAAGATACCAGGAGCACAAAACCAGTCAAATTTCCTCTGTTCTGGCCTTCTGGGGATATCGTAGGCCACTGCTGTTCTGCTTCTTAAGTAGATTTAGAGCCTCCGATATCAGTTACTCTTTTGGATAATGGATTGTATGAATTTAACATATAAGCATGCTCGCCTCCTTTTCCTGTCCTCCGTAAAGGTCACTGTACAGGAGGGAAAGTTGAGTCATGGGCTATAAACACTCGGAGGTCTGCTATCTGATCTAATTTTTGTTAGCTTATTGCTCGGTGCTGTGGCAGGTGGACTTTGTCAGGTTTATCCGTGGCGGTGCTGCTAACCCCGGTGACCTGCTCCATTCCTCTGCAGAAGGTCCCTTCCCTGCCAGGGGGATGGCACAAGCCAGGGTGTGTTGTCTCCTCGCTCGCTTCTCTTCCTTGCTGAGCAAAGTGAGTCGCTTGGAAATACAGCTGTCCTATGTGTGGTTTTTCTTAATTTTTTTCTTTTTTTAAATCTACAAACTTGCCTGTGTTCCACAGAGATCATCTTCAGGATTCAGAAAACCCACGTGAGATGGGCCTGGATTGTAGAAATAGGAGTGGTTGTTTAAATAATTCAGGAAAGTAACTTAAGATACCGCAATATTTCTGAATATTGCAGATATCATGTAGACAGGAGAGAGACTATGAAAGAGCATGTAACAGCAGGTACAGCAGAGCCGGTGATACTGGGAACAGCAAATGCTTCTAAGACTGAGAGGGAAGTAATGGATGGGATCCATTTTTACAGTTCCTGAATCCCTTCCATCTGTCTGGGATGAAGCACCTACTGTGGTCAGCTTTTTAGGTGGTGTCCCTTTTGAGGTTGTGTTTTGCTGGTTGGTTTTCAATCCCAGTTTAGATTCTGTAGTTAAGATATCTATCAAATGACCTCCTACATTCCTGTTTGGAAGAATTAGGGCAAAAGGCCACTTTATGACATAATTGAACTTGTAGTGATGAGATTGACTTGTAGAAATTTTAGGGGGGAAAAACGTAGTGACAGAAGTTTGGGAAGGGTATAAATTGTGTTTATTTTGCAAGCTTTTGAATCTTCCTGGTAAGTGAGAGCCTTATTCTTTCTGGGTAAAATAGGTCTTGCTTGGATGGATCAAATGGGAAATTTTTAAGTATCATTTCTGCAGAAATTGTTTGGAGGCTTCTTACGATTTCAAGAGTGCAAATAATGCCATGCTCTTCAGTTGTAATACATAAAAATGAGATGGAGAAACAAACACATGCTTACCTTTCAGCCTGCATAAACAGCCTTGCTAATTAAGATAAGGGCAAATATCCTTACTATTTTCCTTTTTGATTTAATGATTAGACTGTATTAAAAATGTGTAAACATAATTCGTAAACTCACTTTCCTGAGTTCTGACTCCCTGTACGTGTGCTGGTGTTTTCCAGCACTGTGTTTCTGTATTTGTTATTTACAAGCGAGTCTCTTAAGATATGTAGAAATAACTGGTAATTACTAAAATGAGATCACAGAAGAGAAGAAAAAGGTGTAATACCGTCTGTGTGCTTTTATTAGCTCTCCGTGGTTACCTTGTGTGTGCTCTTTAGTCTTTGCAGATTGCTCATGTGTGATGTGGAGAACACTTTTTTTTGTCTGGAAATGCAAAAGCGGTTTATTTGAGGAGTTCAGTGACCATGGTATGGCTGGGAGATTTGTCTCCCGCTGGATTTGACCAGCACTGGATATTTTGATACGCTGTGGTCTGTGGCCGCAGCTTCCTCTCAGTTTACAAGTGCTGTTTACCACTCCTTGGGGCTACACACGTAAATAACAGAAGTCTGAACTAATGTCAGATTAAATTTTAGTCCGCAGAAATTGCTCATTGAGCATCTTGTGTGAAGTAGCTGGTTAAATTCCTCCCCCCCCACCCTCTCCTTTTAATCACCGTTACATTGTTTTTTCCAGCTGTTTGTAAGAGGAATGGGAAGAACTGGTTTAGTCTAAAGCAACTTGCTGCTCCTTAAATAGTTCACACTGATATCAGTGGTTGTCTGAAATCTGTTTCCTTTCCAAAGATTTGTGATGTATACAGACTTTCAGGTACAAGACCCTTCTAAATAAAAGCATACAAACAGACTCGGGTTAAAATTGTCACATTTGTGAGCTAACATAGCTAAAGCTGTAGGATTGTATCTGGTAAAGAGAACTGCCAGAAGGTTTAGTTATGTATTTATCCTGTAAAGTCTGTGGTGGGTTTATTCTCTTAGAGAGATACCGCCAAGCCTAAGTCGGGGCTGGCTACTTTATGGATGAAGGCAGGTATGCTTATTTATGCTCTTTTCTTTGGAAGTTGGGGAACAGCTGGTTTTTTCCTTCTTTTTAAGCCTTGCAGCATTTAATGAGATGGCTTTAAGTCATCATCTACTGTGACAGAAAGTACATATAATAGCATGCCTGCTGTAGGAAGTTGTGGCTCTTGCCCTGTGAGTGCTGTGCCCTGTTCCTCTCTACGGGCTCTCTTATCCCTGTGTTGTTTTTTTCTGCTTTTAGTGGGAAAGGGTGGGATGCAAACCTGTGGCAGGCTGACTTCTATGTCCTTGCAGCCTCCAGTAGTGGAACAGACTCAACAGGGATATCTGGGCAGAGAGAGGGTGAAAAGTGTCCAGACTCGAGTTTAAAAATTAATCTAGGAAGGACATTCTAAAAATAGATTAGAGCATGTGAACATATAGCTGTGAGAAAGGGGACGTAAAATATTTTGGTCCTAAAAGAGGCTTTTTAAAGGGATAGCTGTTTGCATCTCTTTCAACATGCCAAATTGCATGTTTCTGATGCTTAAAAGTATTTATTCCATTTCTGAAGGAAACCTGTCCTGGTTTGCTTTCAGTGCTTCCTGCTCTCATAAGCTTTGACACTGAGGGTGAGAGAACATCAGGCTTAAATGGAACACACCTAAATTTAGGGGAAATAGCCCTACTGCCTGCACAAAGCAAGCTCTTTTTTAGAGGTAAAGGTTGAGTTTGTGACCAGTTAACACTGTTTCTAATATGCTAACTAACATTTATTTTAGCTGTTCCTTTTAATAGCTCTATTGCAGTAAATGTGCCTTTTCCAAGGATAAGTCAGTCCCTTAACTCCATACCATGTTCTGATTCCAGGGGGAGCTTAATGTGAAAATTGGTGAAACTGTAGGGTCTTCTGTGAGTTGCTGGTTGTTTCCTTTTGCTGGAAGAAGTAGATTATATCCAGGGAACAAGTGATTCCACCCCCCCCAAGTCTGACTGTGGTTTTCATTTCCTATGCTAATGATTGTTTTGTAACCCAGGAGCACAGAAATGGTGGCTGGAAATAGCACTCCACTGTGTTTTGGAGCAGAAAACCACATGCACACACTAAAACAGGGTAAGAATGGGACTGTTAAAATTTGACAGGCTGAAATGTGTGGGGTATTAAGTTGGCCAGAGCACCTAGAAGGAAAGTCTGTGGCAAGAGAGCCATACCAAGGTCCCACAGGCTTATGCCAGCATTGCTTCAGTCTAGCACTGGCAAACACGTGGTTGTAATTGCATGGAGGCATTATTTAACAACAGAATACTGGAAAAAGATGCTTGCATAGAGCTAGCAAGAAGGATAACATCTTCCTGGCAGTGCCTGGCATGAGATTAGCCTGTGGAACAGACAGGGACAAAACTAAGGCCAGGTAAGATAACAGGTAACCCTCTCACCAGCCAGTCTTTATTCAGAAACAAATAAATATCCCTTGCATTGGTTTTTATCTTTATGTCTCTTCTTGCTCGACTTGGAGATTGGAAGGCAACAGGTGCCTCACCTGTGCTTTAGTCTGAGAAGTTAAAGTACCCCACTTACTTGAGCTCATCACATGGAGGCAGAAGCTCTGCTGCCTGTGTGAATGAATGATACAGTCAGGATTCAGTGCTACCAGTGGCCATTGTTGACCCCCCACTAATGAATTTTCATTTTAAACCACTGTCAAATGATGAGAGATTTTGCGTGCACAAAGGCTGGCATTGCACGTGCACATGAGGGAAAGCTTGGGCATAAAGACTTAATTAGATATGGAAATACAAGAGAATAGCAAGAGTGACTCCTTGCACATAAAAGTACACAGATTGATATATTACAGCTCAGTTTCAGTCCTGCCACTTCACTGGTGCAGGCGTGGGCTGTGGTATTGCCCTCACGGGAGCAGTTTCAAAGAGGTGCAGTTATTTGTCATATTAAAAGCATAAATGTTTGTGCCATCTTCATTTCCTGAGCCTGCTGCAGGATGAGGAAGGAGAGTGGTGTTACTGATCAGAGTTTGGGAGAGCTGGAGGGTATCTAAGGAAAGCTTTGCAAGAGAGCACGAGTGGAAGTAAAAGAAAGCAGGAGACTGGAAGTGATGATTTTTTGTATATTTTATCTCTGCCTCCCTTCTCAGTAGGCTCACCTGAGCCTCTTTTCAGGTAATCAAAAACAGCAGCAAGAGACGGGTTAAATAAAAGTTAATAAATAAAACGAGTAACATATGTTAGGTGATTCTCTGAACAAAAAGATGACTGTTTCCTTCTGAGAGACTGTGTCAGTGTTGCCCACTTTATTTTGTCTTCCTTTTCCAGTTTTAGTTATTTTTAGCACTTCTCCAAAGTAAAGAAAAAACATAATCAGGTATTTAAGTAGAGGATGTTTCTGAATCAGCTTTATGAGATACTCTACTCCAGTTTTGCTAAAGGAAATTTAAACAGAATTAAAACAGAAGCCCTGACCCATATGTTTTACATTCTTTCATTGTAAAATACAACTCTGCCATGGTTAATAAGTGACTATTCTAGCCTAGTATTGGATGAAAAAGCAAACATTGCTACAATAACTTCTCAGTGCATTTGGTAATTGAAACTAATTTAAACAAACAAAACCAACTCACAAAAACAAAAAAGAATTTATGAAGACTACTCATTTCAATCTTTAATCTGTGCAGCTGATCAGTTGTCTGCATTAGGAATTTCTGTAGGTAACCCCTGCTCAATACATGGTGTTCCAGAGCTTTGCTCGGAAGACTGCAAGAGACCTATCACAAAGTATTGACGTCCTTCTGTGAATGAAGGAGTCGAAGAAGCACTGTTGGATATTTCCAAATCCAAAAAAAAAAAAAAAAGCCTTTTGAAAAGTCTTAATAGGTTATCAACATTTTGATGACTGAATATGTGTGTATAAACTCATACAATATCTTGATTTGGAAGGGATCCATGAGGCTCATTGAGTCCGAGTTCCTGCTCCTCGCAGGACTACCGAGCACGAAACCATGTGACTGAGAGTGTCATCCAGAGGCTCCTTGAACTCGGGCAGGCTTGGTGCCATGACCGCTTCCCTGGGGAGCCTGTTCCACTGACTGACTGTCCTCGCAGTGAACAGCCTTTTCCTAATGTCCAAATGGGCACGGGAAAGATCTGCTCCAGTCCATAATTGCTGGGAGAGTCACCAGACTTTCTCCCAGTAGTACAAGCAGACTGTGGTGCTTCCTGTTGGCTTACATGGAGAAATGCTATGCACTTCTTCCTACAAGTACATTTAGGGTTAATTTTGACTGTCATTATATTTGAACGTTGTATGCCCTACCTGGATCTGGTCTGTAAAGTAGAAAAACCACCCCAGCTTCTTAAGTAAATATGGTTTAGATTGCACGTTTTATGTTGGGGTTGCGTTGTTGTTGTTGTTTATTTGATTTAGATTGTTTATTTTTAAATGGCACTGGCTAGGTTTTTAGAAGGTTATCCTTGACACGGTTTTGTATTTGGCCCCAGACTGTTATTTGGAAAATTTGGATAGAGTGCTGGTTTTCTTTACTGGCTAAAGAGCTTGTACGTGGGGGAAAGCAAGCCTTTTTTATGTTGTCATTGGACTAAATGAACTGTCAATGGTCCATAGTACTGCACATGCTGTAATTGCTGAATAGTTCAATTGACTGACAAGTTACTTTTCCCAGATATTGTTCCTGCTTGGAGAAGTTATTTTGACACCTGTGTTTTTAAACTTTTGAATAAAATAATACAAATGTTGTTGGATTTGCTGTAGACTTTAGGTTTTCCAGCTGTGTTTGGGTCTATATGAGGTTATCAGGTTGTATGCTAAATATTTGCTCAGGGTCTGCTGCTTGAGTATTGTATTACAGCACTGTAAAGAAGTTTTATAACAATACAAATGGGCACTTAACCCATATTGGCTTTGCAGAGAACTTCAAAAACTATAGTCAGACTCTAATCACATACAGTTATCTATAATAAAAATATTATTTCTGGCACTTGGATGTCTAAAAAGTATTAAGATTCAGCAGTTCTTAAATGCAAAAGAAAATATTGATTACAATTTGGAAGCCTGCTGTGAGTTATGGAGTCCAGCTATATATTTTCATCTTTTGCTCTTTAAAAATTAATTTGTTCCTTTTATGCCTGTTGTATAAAAGGCTGCATTGTTCCAGATGTGTGGATAAGTAAGATGAGCCTATAGTTGTTTTCTGTTTCAGCTGTAGCTATATTAATTGAAAGGGCTCGTGGAGTTGTTTCTTCTTGTCGTGAACTCATTATGTACCTGAAAATTGTCTTCATCTACCGTAAGACATTTTTGAAAATAATTGGAAGAGTATGTGGAAGGAGATACCCTTCACATGGTAGCAGTCGTTCCAGAACCTGGCCTTCTTGGCATTGGCCGTGAGGATAACTCTGGGATTGAAAATGCGAATTTTAGTTCTCTCTTGCTTGTTTGAATTAGTAAAGTGCTTTCTCAAAATTACTACTGGTCCTAATCAATCATCCTCCCTTAAAAAAAATAAAAATCATCTGAGGTCTTTGATACCAGATGAACTTTTAAATCCTTTATTCTGGTTTTCAACTTGTCAGCAGTGACAGCTTTGACTGCTGTCCAGCCAGCACTCTCAGGCATGGTGTTCTGAAGCACTCATTGGATTTTCTGGGTAACTGAGAGTCACCTGGTCTTGTGCTCTGGTCAATAAAAAGATGACCTGCTTTTCCAGGTAATCTTTCCTTTACAGTTGGACATGGCACATGCTTTGCCTCCAGAGTACGTAGCGATAAAAAGAAGCAGCAGACAGAGATAAAGCACTAAAGGCAGGTGCTACTGTAGTTCACCAGCCTCTGGAGCGTTTCGCCTGTCCTTTTATCTAAGTGGTTTTGCAATTTGCTGGTTTTCTGAGGTAGGTACGGCCAGCAGGCCCCCAACCTTCTGCATCAGGACGGAGAGGAATGCACTCAAGAGGTGGCGTGTCCCAGGCGCTGTCTGAGACTCGGTGACCTCCGCGTGAGGCCGCGGAATCGCCAGTCCTTGGTCAGTGCTCCCCGGCTTTGGTTGGCAGCTGCGCGCAGGGAGGGCAGCAGTGGTAGGAACATGCTCGGGCAGTTCTTCAACAGCTGCTTGGCTTCCTTTTGGCTTCTGGGTACAATTCAAGGTTTTGGCCTCGGTTACTTTTAAGCCTAATGTGACTTGAGCTCCGGCTAAGAGGCTGCCTGCTTTCTTTTTTTTTTGATCCAACATAGCAATTAATGTCAACTGGGATACTTGACCTAGATCATCCTAGTTTTTAATGTCAAGTAGCCATTGGCAGGAAGTTCTTCGAGAAGTACTTCTGCCTGTGGAATGTGCTCCCAACCTGGTCTGGTGGAGTCGGCTCGCTGGGCGGGCTCAGCGCCAGGCCTATCTTATTTCTTTGCCTATGGAGATGAGGAATGGCTCAGTGCTTCTCCTGTTCTCCTTTGCCCCTGAAGAAAGGCAGGTTAATGTGAGTTTATAATCACTACATCAAGATTTTTCCACTTGAGCCATGTGGGAAGATAAGTGGAATATATGTGAAAGAAAAAATAGCATACATGCCTTAATACGTAAGGGCTTTTTTCCTGAGAGAATTTAATTGAATGTTTTGCATGAAATGAAAGCAAGAGACGTTTCCTCACACAGACCAGTTTGAAAGTATGGCAAGTTAAATTTAGATAAGTGCTGTTTTCTTTCAGCTTTGTGGACGACTCTACAGCCAGGCATGGAAAGCTTCCTTCCTGCTGGGAGAGGAGATTTGTCAAACCATTAAAACCATCACCAAGTGCTTTAAGCTGAAAGCACCATCCCCAGGTTTCACAGCCAAACAGGCTGTAATAGGGCCCGCTTTGCCCCAGGGGAAGGTGTTTGGTGCTTTTTTTCTTAGCTGTGACATTTCCGATGAGGTTGATCAGTTCGTTGAAGCAAAATGTTCAGGAGCAAAAGTAGTTTTGAGGAGGAGGGATTTTGTCTGGAGTGCTACATGGCAGCTGCATGCCAAAGCTGGAGCGACGAACTGTTGGAGTATAAATACAGTCAAAACTTTGGCCTGGAAAAGCTCTGTTCTACAACTGCTGTGAGATGTCTGAAGGCTTGTTGGCAAATGCCCAACAGCCAACCAAGATGACTCTGGTTATAGAAGGATACAAGGGAGGAAGAGGGGAGATAAATTTCGTCTCAAGCCTTAAGCAACTCGTTGGTTCAGTGTGGAACCAATTTCTAACAGTACATCAATATCATGTCTCTTTGTGCTCGTGTCAGAGACTGCCTGGCCCTACAGGATGAGGGAGTTCAGCTTGCCATGTCTGCTTTGGACAGGATAGAAAAAAAATTACTTACCTCCCTTTCCTGAACACATTTTAACCCTTTTCCTGTCAGTCCCGATTTTGGAGAGCTTTGGAAATAGGGTTTAGGAGAAGAAAGAAGAGGAATTAGAGGTTAGAAGTAAAGGAAAAAAGTTACTTGTTTGTGGGAAAGATGAGGAAATAAATCAGAAGTAGAATTAGGGAACTTGAGAATATTCATTGCTGTAGTTTTTGTCTGTCTAATAAAAATGAGGACTCTGCAAGCAAAAATAAGAGATAATGGAGGTGATCAACCTGAGGAGGTGGCTTGTTTCAAAGTCAAATGAAGATTCACAGGTTTCAGCAGATATTGGATAATATTTTTAAGTGTAGAACAAAAGAAAAAAGGCTTAAGAAATCAAGAACTTAAGGAAATAACGTAGAAGAAAATATATAGGTCATACCCGAAGAGAGATCTTTTGGTAAGTCTTTTTTGAAGACTGTCAACAAAGAGAGGAAGTTTCTCTTCTAATGAGAAGAGTTACTACCCAGAGTCAGGCAGTTCTTGTGACATCTGAGAGGAAAAGTACTGAAGGAATAAGTGCAAGCTGACAAATAATGTTGAAATAAACACGCTAATTGGTGTCACGTAACTAAAAGCAGTTCCGCGAGGGACTGGTGTTACCCGGGAGCAGGCACCCGCTGGATTGGGTGGGAGATGCTGGGAACTTACACAATCAGTGCTTTGTTAATCATTTTTAAATGGAGAAGATTAAGCTGGTGCTGGGGCAGTGTGGGATTTGTCTCACCTGTGTTATTGAGTTCTAACTCTTGAGTGGAAGTGGAGGGAAGACCCTACGTGTATCCAGCAAAGAGAAGTAGGAATCCTGGAGAACTCCTGTCAGGCGGGGAGCAGAAGCAGACACTTGTAGGATGTGATTCATTTGACCTCCTTTTGACATGTTCTGTAGGAGGAGTTCAGCCAAAGAGCCTGGTTCTTCCCATGGGCTGTAAAGGGAGACCAACATGACCTGTTCAGATAGACACCTACCCTGTAAACATCTTCATTTGGTCAAGTGAATCCTGGCTTGGCGTCCACATCTGAGAATGGGAAGACAAGGGTGCTCTGTTATTATGGCTTGTGGTTAAGTGTCAGATGCCCTCCATCCTACTTGAGTAAAGACTCAACACCTTTCCAAAATGGAAGTTGGCATTCCAGGGCCTCCAGAGGTCTGCCCAGGTAGGGCCAACGATTCATGCTGAGGCATTGCGAGGGCATCGCCCTTGTGCCATCTGTGCACGGGCAGCAGGAGCCAACCCGTCGTGACTCTGTGCTCCTCTGGTGTCGGTGCCCGTGGACACCGGGGGTAGATCCCGGCTCCGAGGCACGGTCCTGGCGAGACGAGAACGCGCATGGACGATTCCCCCAGCTCTGGAGCAAGGGGAACCTTCCAAGAGCTGGAAGTAGTGGATTGTTGAATGTCCCCCCCCCGTAGCAGTGGTGGATTTACAGGTGAGCGTGTGTGGATGTGACAGGCGGTCACATGGTGAGCTCCGTGGGGACACTGTGACTGAGAGCAGGGGGTCCGTGCTGGTGACAGCCCCGGTGCTTACCTCTAAATCACCCGGCGCGTGCTTGGTGGGCCATGAGCAGCAAATGATTTATTGACCCTGGTTCCTGGGTGAAATTGGAGCGTTGCCCTGTGTTGTTAAATAGGGTCACATAAAGCACGAGAACTCAGGTTTTGTTGTTACTAAGTCAGTAGTTTTGGGCTATAAGTGATACGCAGATGTTACCATTGTGTTGTTTCTATTGTATCCATACAAATGTGTTTTTATTGCTTCGTGGCTTTGAGAGATTTTTGTTTATGCTGCAAAACTCCTAAATAACTAAACACATGTATCTGTATTTCATTTGAAAACTGGGGTTTTTTTCATCTTGAATTTTTTGGTGGTGTATTTGGAATACCAACATATTATATGGTGGCTGCAGTATTCTTTCCCTGAGTATGCAGTATAATTGATGCCTCTGGAACAGTTTTTTTTTACTACTATTATTATTATTGTTGTTTCAAGAACAAAACAGAAAAGTTGTAATATTCCGTCATTTTGAAATGTGTTCAAGTCAAATTTTTCTGGAAGTTTTTGATAGAGAAGTTAATAAAACTCCTGTTTTAATTCGATTTGAAGTTGTTTGAAAATTCAAGGCACTGAACTAATCCTTTTTTAAGAAAAGGAGGAGTGTCACATTTAGTGTTATGACTATTATGAATTATTTTATTCAAGTATATTTTAAAAAGTAGCCTTGTTGAGAATGTCTTCATTTTTATTGCAGAAAAATGTAAACATATCATTCTCATTATTACACCTATTTTCTTGAAGTGCTCATTGTCTCTGTGCAGGCTCATTTTATAATGTATGCATCTGGTAATGAAAATAATAATTAAATTCTTTCACAATGAAACAGTGATTGGGGGGAGGAGGGTGGGGGCGGAGAAAGCTCAGGCAATACGAGCAGCTGAATTCATACCCAGCAAAGCTATAGCTAATTGACTAGTAAGGCTGATTCTTCACCTTTAATGTATTTTAAAGCCTAAAGTTACATTTTGAAAGAGGTGGTTCTCACTTTTTTTTTCTTTTTCCTAATTGGCACTTCATATTTGGAAACACCGCTTTTTTTTTTTCCCCCCCTCCTTTTATTCTTCCAGTATTTTTTTCCCTGTTTTCTGCTCCCCTGCCCTCCGCAAGTCTTTTCCCCATCCTCATGTGTGTTTTCTGACCTTCAGCCACTGAGGAATTGCTCTTGTACTGGGGCTGTGGGCGACCCAGGCACTGACTTTGAAGGGTTTGAAGAAGATGCTGCTGGGGAGGTTGGAGAGGTTTGGGAGAAGGTGCCTCTGTTGAGCCAAAAAGTGCACAGAGTGAGGAGCCAGGCCGTATAACCAAACCCTAACCAAGTCTCTCACTTCTGCGAAGGACAAGGGTGTAATCTGGAGCTGAGTAGCAAAACCAAGCTGATGTGGATTAAGATACAGTTTATTTGGGTGAGTGTGTGCGGGCTGATTGAAATGTAGGAAATAATGTAACATGGCTGACCAAAAGTATCTGGCTTAAATCTGATTTACTTTTTTAGTTCTTAATCTCTCTGCTTTTCATTTTGTTATTGCTTATTTTATTTGTTTGGGATGATGTGCTCTCTTAATGTTTTTTTGTCTGGGTTGGTTTTTGGTTTTTTTTCTGAATCCTTGCTTTTTTTCCTTTTAAATCTGGGTTGGGTGCTTTTTGTTGGGTTTTTTATTTCTTTTAATTTTTTTATTTCTTTATTTATGCCTTATCCCTAAGCAGTGTTTACTTTGCTGTATATCCTCTGCGTCTCTTTCAAGGCATATTCAAAGAGATTTATTCTTCAGTCAGGTCTTGAAAATGATAGAAGCAACATCAAATGTTTTGAGAGTTTAGGACAAACTTCTGACAGTGCCCAAGCTCAGCGCAGCCCTGGATGTCTGTGTTCATGTTGTCTTGCAGGCACAGATTAATGCTGAAGTAGTCTCACAGCCTTGGACTGTGTAATGATTCCTCTTGTGTAACAGAGGGAGGGAAAATGAGGTGGGAAAGATGTCAGACTTGGCTGGGAATGTGGGATTCAGCATGGGGGAGCTGTAGTACCAGGGCTCATCCTTTTCAGAATGCCTTTCACTCATATCTGAGGTCTGGGGTGGGCTGAATCCATGTAAAATAGGATTTTTGGGAAGGCCAGTGTGATCCATGTATGAGTGCTGCACTTTTGGTATGGTGTCAGTGTTTCCTACTCGAGATTAATCACTGTTACATCTTAATGAAATGGATGTACAACCTACTTTATTAAAAAAAGCAAATGGTGCACAATATTAAAGACCTAGAAGGTGCACTAAAATGATGGCATGTAGTAATAAGATTTACCTTGCATGAACAAAAAGCAAAGTGACTGTATTTGAAGCTGCTGCTCCATCATTAACTTGGAAACTAATTTTGGTCTTTCTTGAACTTCTATAAACATTCTGTTTCAGTCACCACCTGCAGTAATTCATTCTACCACCCTTAGCATTAAATACTTCTGCAGGACTGATGTATTTAATGTGTTTTCAGTCAGTACTTTGAAAATCTGTCATTTCAGAATGTCTTCTTTCTTGATGAGAAATCAACGTGGGTCCTTTAACCTCTTCATTACAAATGTCTGAGGTCACGTATCACCTTTTTTTGTGTTTTGTTGACATTTCATCCTTCTTTAGACCATAAAGAGGAACCAGTAATTTTTCCTGTTTGCCCTCAAAAGCTGTATCCATCTGATTTTTTTTTTTTTAAATTTAGTGTGGATTATTTAAAATATACTCCCTCTCTTACCTTCTGCTAGAGTAAGTTTTTTCTGTAAACTTGTGGGAAAAAACTAGTAGAAAAATTCAGTGATGAAAAGGCAAGTTTGGCATGGCAAAAGTCTTGAGTTTCTTTGGGGGTTTTGCAACTATGCATGCGTATTGCAAAAGTTTTGTTAAGTGAGACAAAACTTGATGGAGAACTGTAACTCCACAGTTTGGTTTCTGCTCTTCTCTTTGGCTGTTATGAGAGAAAGGAGTAGCCCAGGTGCTCAGCTGTACCAGTGGCTGCTCTGGAGGGGGGACCAGCAGATCTCAGGGCTCACCTCTTACCTGCCAGCCTCCATGGGAAGCAGCTTCATCATCTGGCATAGCTTCCCTCTCAAGGGAACAACTGCCAAGAACACTTTCTTTCTTAAATTAATCCTGTTTTTGAGAGTAGAAGACTGTCTACTCAGTGGTTTTGTTTACATCCGCAGAACTAGAGTTAAGATGTCTTACATCTGACTGACTAAAGGGGTAAAATCTTTTACAGGGACATTATTGAGTTCAGCAAGTTGTAGTCATTGCTTGTTAAACTCCTAAGTTTTTTTTAAAGAGAGTGTGGGGATGTTTTGTGCTATACATTTTTTGGCAGCAAACTGGGCGTGGGGAGAGCAGGAACAGAGAAGGTTCTTTATCATTATGAAAAACTAGCAAATCCTGTTTTCATGTGGGTTGGTAAATTTTCATGAATAATTGGTCAAGTTAATTGAAGTATGTATTTCAGCTGTGTTGGTTTTGTTTGTTTTCTTCTTTTTCCACACCACTAATTCTCAGGTTTCTAGGACAGGTCATGTTTTTGCGGGACATGTCATACGATTCATCCTTGAAATAAAACCATATTGGGAAAGGGTTTCACTATTTTAAAATAACATAATCTAGTCCAGTACCTTTGTTCCAAAAGCAAATATCAATGAGCCTTCATGGCTGTTGAAATGATGCCGTTTCTCAGTTGCATTCCTTGATCTCACTGTATAGCTAAGGAATGGGAAGAGCTTCACATTTTTGAGGATGGTTGCTTGGTGTCTTCGAGATCTACTTATTTTTCTGTGTCAGTCATGATCATTGGTCTTCTTTTGAATTTGTGGACTCAATTTTGCAAGTTTTGTGTTTGTCCCATCACCCATCTGTCATCCCCCCCCTCATGACTGGCTAGTGTTGAGGCTGGTAGGTTGATTCATGGGATTAACCTGCTCTTTCTGTATTTTTAGTGTTGAAACTTCCTGCCGATAAATGGAAAAACTGTGGCTAGCAGCTTCCCTGATCATTATTAAGAATTCTAGCTCTTACAATCCAGAAAAGTTTGTTAATAAGGCAAAAAATAACTCGGTGCTGTTACTTGTATGTGGTGACAAAGAAACATCTGCTTGAAGAGCTTACAGTGACCTAGTTTAAATGGTCTGAACAGTACTAAAACAAGTTCTACAGTATCAGGATTTTTTTTTTCCTTTCTCATTTTGAAAGAATCAAAGATAAATGTCTTGCACATTAAGGAGATGAGCTGTAATAAAGCATATATGGATGATATGGCAGCAGTCCAAGAGCATTAGTATGCATGCCCTGATGGAGTTGTGGTGGCAGCTAGCAGTCACTCTCAACTTGGAGCTAGATGTTACTCAGGGAGCACAGAGAGCCTTCCTCCGTGAGCTGGGGCTGTTTCAGGAGAAACTCACCCCAGTTCAAGACATTTTTTGCCTGGATTGGTTTGAAACCTCTTGGTTTGGAGAACTAGTGTCCAGCTTTTCCAGGGAGCTGCATTGGTGGCACAGGGTCTGGACTGCAGGTGACAGTGTGTGTAGAGGTGTGGGTAACCGTGGTAGGGTGTGTACAACGTTGTAACAGGAACGGGTGGGCAACCCACAGCTGTGCTGGCACAGTGCTAGCAGACATGGAGCAAAATTCATATTTATTAACAGGCATATGGAGTTACACGAGCACCATCGCTACACGTGGTAATTTCCGCCCTGTTTTTCGACAGAGCAGAGGCTGCGGGTCCTTATGAAACATAGCGGTGGGAAATCGTATGTGAGGGTAATTCCCCGAGCCCTTGCCTGCTTCCTTCCTATATCTAATTAGCCATTGGGGAGGACAGCAAGGAGTGGGCAGCTGGCCAGATGAATTGTTGCAGTGGATCGGATCTGGCCAGCGGGCTGCAGATCGGGCATTCCGGTTTGGATTTAAAAAAAAAAAAAAAGATTTATATGAATTTGCATGACTTGAGCTTGCCTTGAAATATGTACGTTAGATGTTGATGGTTGTTACGTTGAAAGACCAGGTTCTTCCTGTGTTCTTAAGTAGCAGGCTTTTGGAAGATCTTAGTAGTTTCTTTTCCACGATTATCTATTTATTCCCTTTGCTTAGGGCAGGGGTAATCTTTACTGCTTCTCTGCATTATTACATGCTTCTTGCAAGTGTTCAGGCTTTTACTTTATTATCCTTTGGAGACTCTTTCACAGAGAAATGAACCTTGATGTCAGGTGGTAGTGAGCATGAATATTCCACAGCCAAATTGCTCCTGCTGTGGAAAACTTCATACATAAGAAGAGAATTAAGGGAAGGAAACTTCCTGAGCGGTTCTTCCCATATACGTTTCTTTTCTGTTCTTTACATTCCAAATGTCAGTGTGACAGATGAGAGGAGAAGGCTGCCTCACGAGCATGGGAGATCCTTTGGGTGATGTGGAGATACACAACATAGAGCCATCTGTGTAGGTGAACTCTATGTAAAGTTGTTTTTGTTGGTCATCTTGTGCTTTTGGAGAGTACTGTAATGTTTATTTTGCTCTTGTTGAGCAAATAATCTGGATCCTTTTATTTTTCCTGTGGACAGTACTTTGTTGTTGATGCTTTGTTTGATGCTTGTTGGTGCTAACACATAGACATAGCAAGGAGGAAATTATTAGAGTTTTGTGTCAATTCTCTCCCTATTATGGCTGATCCATTAACCACGGAAAGTTAAGACAACCTGTCAGAGGACATCTGATATTTATCTATGCAACTGTTTTATAAATTCTGTAAGCTATATTTAGAGTAGTAACATTCCATCTTCTTTATCTTTTTCAAATGGGTACTCAGTTTGCCTTCTCCCAATGCTGCATTTCTGCTTATCCATGCTTTCCCAATAGTGGTTGACTTGTACAGCAGGAAAGTTGAAACAATAGAAGAATGTTGTTTTTTATGATTATGTACATTCCTAATAAACCATTTTTGTGATGTTAATGAAAGTTTGGAAAGCTGACAAATTAATTTTAAGTTGCTTTTTGTTTTTGTTTGAGGTAAATAGTTGTTCTCACAGTATTTTAATTTGGCAAATCTGTGTTTTTATGTAGATTCATGCCTCTTGAAGAATGCGTTTTATGTCTCTGTTTGGCACAGACGTACTGTTAGTCATCCGTAAATGAAAATAATTGAAAAGTGACAGGGGTTTTGTAAATGTTTTGAAATCTCTGGGTGCGTTTAAAAAAGTTGTGAAAGCTTCATATTTCTGATTGTTTAAATCAGCCAGCCTGGGGGTGGTGGCGGTAACAATTGTACTATTGGCAAAATACTAAGAATTAGACAAACTTGAATGGACCACTGCACACCTTGAGAAACTGGACTTATGTTTTGTGGTATGCACTAAATAGAAACCTAATGTGTCTTCTGAAAAAGCAGAACAATTTTAGTGTGCTCTGTATTTTCCTAAGCCATTAGTTTGACAAAACCTGCTGCAGTTCAAAAAATTGCTGAGAGTATGGCGCTGTTGTGTGTTCATTTTATAGAGGCATTGTGTTTGGGCTGAGGGGGTATGTTTGCTATAGGACAGATCAAAGGCTTTGTTTCTAAAAGAATCTATCTCGCGTTTCTGAGAAAGGGAGGACAGTTCAGGATAATTGCCTAGGAACTTTCTTTCCATGACTTTTTGTTATTTCTGTTATTATTTATTTTAAAACACTACTGGTTCTTAAGTAAATGAGGAAGTGGTCCTTACTTAAACTTATGGCTTGACTAGGAACAGGGTAAATCTCACTTTCTTCTGCTAAAGTTTCTGTTAACTTTAATGTGAGATTTGATACCACTTTCGAGTTCTATGCTAAGAAATAGTCAAGAGTCCTGAAACTTATAAAGGTATTAGAGATTCATAACCAATTAGATTTTTAAGGCTAAAAAAAAAAGAGAGCCTAATATGTTGCAAATTTACATGGGTGCATCAAAGTGGGAATCTCTGGCTGGAGTACAGCACAGAACACCTGTAATTCCAAATTGAGACTGTTGTAAAGTGAAATAGCACAATAGGAAGAGAATGCTGGCGATGGGCAGGTTTCTGACACCCTTGCTCGCTGGAGAGCAAGAGAGTTTGAGCCACGGCACAACCTGGGAATTAATGAAGCCTGTTTTGGAGAAGGAAGTGCTGCTGGCAACTGAGTAGGCAAATACACTTAACCAGGAATCGCTGCTGACTGCTGTTGGCTTCAGCTGTTTTGTTGGACACGCAGAAACAGTATTAGAGTGTGATCACTGCTGGAACCCTACGAGTGTGATTCGCTCTTCTCTTGGGCTTATCTGGTTGTCAGCTTCTTAACTCTGTTCTCAATGGCCCGGGGTACCAGGATGAAGTGTGCGTGTCTGACGTAGATGCACATATGTGGAAGTACGGTGTATACAAAACATGTATACAACACATGCCTGCCTGCCAGACGCTTCCATCTTTTCAATTTCCATGGCTAGCTGTATTTTCTGTAATCAGTATGCTGCTTCTTCCTTTGTACTGAGATTTGCACAGACGAAATAAGAGTATTTAAACAAGAGTATTTGAAGGTGAGCATTGGCAATGTAGGGTTTCAGTGATGATGCAGAGACTGATGCATTTGTTTAAAAAAAAACCACAAAAAGACCTAAAACATACTGTTGTCTTCGTTTCCTAGGCTTGTGATATTTCTTTATCAGTCAGGTGCTGACAAAATACTAATAATATTTAATACAGCACAATGAGAAGTATAACTAAAATAAGTGCTTCCTTATATTCCCCCCTTCCATCCCACATCCTTAATTATAAGAAGAAAGAAGTGATACAGAAGCTTAAGGAGGTTAGTTGGGGTGATGAAAGCAGATGACTGAGGAATAGGGAATCGTGTTAACTCTATAAAACATAATATAAACAAACTTCTGGATCTGTTTTTTTTTTTTTAGTATTGCAAATTATTGTTGAATGTAGGTAGCTCCCCACCCTACCCCCCCTTTTAAGTGCAAATTTAGAAAATGTTGTGTCTGGCGGAACAGGGGAATGAGCTCAAGGACCTGATTCTGTACTGGATGCCTTCAAAGGCTAAGAGTGGGAGGTGTAGCTTAGACGTTGAGATTGCAGAAGTTGAAACTGATTTTATATCGTGTTTATACCTTCCAGATATGGGTGGGTGCAGAGATGGAGATGAAATTAGAGCCTATGGTATTAAAGGTAGCCAAGTAGAATTATTAACAGGCAACTGATTAAGGCAACTTTAAAGGGTGTTTTTCACTATTTAAAGATGTTTCCAGACATCACTTTGCTCTGAGATGCACTTTAAAAAAAAAATTCTGTGCTCTGCAGACAGCCAAAAAGCTGTGCTTGTGAATGTTAAAAATGACCTTGAGCAGAAGAACTCAAAGGTTGTTGGTGGCTTTGTACTGAATAAAATAAACTGGCACAGCAATGAGAAAAACCTGCATTAAGGCTCAGGGTCCTGATTCAGCAAAATGCAGTCTTAAACACAGATACAGTCCTTATTCTTCTGCAAATGCTCATGTAATTCATGATCAGGACACGAGTTAAATATTAGAATAAAACGTATTTGTGAGTGTACGTAGTACAAGGTGTTGATAATGTCCTTAAGTTAGTATCTGAGATGCTTGAAGCAGGAAGTGAACTCCCCAAAAATGAATGGTGCTATCTAGAGAGGTCGTCAGCCTTGTTTCTTTGAGATGCACTTTTTGGAAAGGCGTGCCGGGTTTGGAAGTTACTGATTTTGACAAAACATCTGCAGAAGATTGCTGCAGTGAGAATTTGAGAGTTGTTGGGAGACCTAAATTAAACGTCGGCCTTTACTAGCAAGCTGTGGAAGATGGCTGGGTGTTAGCTGAGGTCTCAGCAGAATAAGGTTATTTCGTTTGTACCACAGAATCATAGAATGGCCTGGGCTGGAAGGAACCTTAAGGATCATCTCGTGACACCCCCCTGCAATGAGCAAGGACACCTTTCACTAGACGAGGTTGCTCAGAGCCCCATCCAACCTGGCCTTGAACAATCTAGGGATGTGGTATCCACAACTTCTCAGGGAAATCTGTTCCAGTGCCTCACCACCGTTAACAGTAAAGAATTTCTTCCTAATATTTAGTCTAAACATATTTACTGTCAGTTTGAAGCCATTCCCCCTTGTCCTGTCACTCCAGACCCTTGTAAATAGTCTCTCTCCATCTTTCTTGTGGGATCCCTTCAGGTACTGGAAAGCTGCAATTAGGTCATCCCGAGGCCTTCTCTTTTCCAGCCTGAACAATCCCAGTTCTCTCAGCCTTTCCTCATAGCAGAGCTGCTCCATCCCTCTGATCACCTTGGTGGCCTCCTCTGGCCTGGCTCCAACAGCTCCATGTCCTTCCTGTGCTGGGACCCCAGAGCTGGATGAAGCTCTATATGTGCCTGAGAGCACTGTCCAAAAGCTTCTTGGGCTTTCTCAGGCTTGGTGCTGTGACCACTTCCCTGGGGAGCCTGTTCCAGTGCCCAACCACCCTCTGGGTGAAGAACCTTTTCCTGATATCCAGTCTAAACATCCCAAATACAGTTTCAGGCCATTCCCCTGGGTCCTGTCACTGTTTACCACAGAGCAGAGACCAGTGTCTGCCTCTCCTCTTCCCCTTGTGAGGATGTGGAAGACCACAGTGAGGTCTCCCCTCGGTCTCCTCTAGACCAAGTGCCCTCAGCCACTCCCCATATGGTTTCCCCTTCACACCTTTCGCCATCCTTGTGGCCCCCCTCTAGATGCTCTCCATGTGGAGAATATGGAAAGGATCACAGTATTTGATCACTTTAATCTACATTCTTCAGTACTCCTTGCCTTTACCTGTTACTGTCAAGTAGTAATTATAATATTAATTTATTTTATATTAGTATAAGTCATGTATCGCATACTAGTATAAGAAGGCCAGCTATATCAAGCATACTTAAAACTAATACTCTACTGATAAAGCTTCTTACAAAGCAGATACACCTAAGATTTTGTAGTAGTATTCATTTTCGTTTTTCTGCCAGACCAAGGGCTGCTTTGGGTGCTGCTGGGAAGTTAGGCCAGAAATGTTGGGAAACGTGGTCAGTCACAACATGATTTTTCAACTTTTTCTGCTAATGCCGATGGGATGTACGTTCCCAAGAGAATGTTTTTGTCAGTAGCATCCTTAGCAGATATTTTTTGATTTAATAATGGCATCCAAGTGGAAAGAGAATATATTAACTTCTGCTGCCATCTTTACCCCTTCTTTTTTTCTGCTGCACCGAGGTACACTGTGTACAAAATAAGTCTTAGGTTTAAAGAATATGAATGCTGTGCATTCAGAATGAACAGTTACAAGATTGAGCAGGCAGCCTGCATTTGGGTGGTCTGTAAAATGCTCATCCCGTCCTTTATAGATGGGGCTTGTGTGTGCTGGTGTGAGTATGCCTGTGGTAGGAACAGGCAGGGAACAGCCTTACTCTCTGCAGCTTGCCATCCGTGAGGAATTGTAGCCACAAAGACCACTTGCATCGGATGGGTAGGAATGAGTGACTGTCCAACTCCACAGATGTGACATTGTCACGATGGCTGCGGTTTGGGTGGATGGGTGTGCCGGGCGCTGCTGTAGGCTTGGAGTTGTGGCCAGGTGCTGTGTAACTGCACTCACCACTCCTGTCTGAACCTCCTAGGGACAGCCCGATTTGGAAAGTTTTTACTGAACTGTTGTGGCCCTGGAAGAAAGCTGCTAATTTGTATTTTTGGCTTTTGGCTTCCAGTTTTGGCAGGGCCACACAACGTGTCCCATACTTGGCAGCGACGACTGTGTGGCTTGAAAGCTTTTGTTGCGTCTTTTGAGTCACCCTGCTCAGCTGGAACATTGCAATAGGAGTTCTTTGTTTTTGTTTTGGGGGTTTTCACAACACTTGGTGTTTGGAAAACCCGTAATATATTTTTGTCTTGTTACACGTTGGAGAAATTTAAGAAATCACAGATGTTGCATGGTCGTACCATGAAAATTCGTTTTAGTGTTTTCTGCTAGGCTAACGTGTAACATGGTAACTACTTCTACTGGTCTCTTCTAATCCCTCTTCCTAGTAATTGGGGTAAACTGGAAAGTTTTCTAGGAAGCACAACACAGGACCCAGTACTGCAATAATTGTGTAATAGGCTAAGTGGCTAAATTTTAGTTGCCTTTTTTTTTTTTTTACCCCCCCCCCCCCAGTTGGCTGCCTGGATGGCATCCTGTCATTGAAAGGCTGCAAAAAGAACACCTTTGTGCAGGAAGATCAGTGAATCCCCATGTGTGGGTCTGGTCAGTCTCCATTTGCCAGGGTCTGTGATGTGGTGGAGAAGGCGCGTGAGGTGCCTGCCACCTCCAGCTTCCTGCTTCCCTGGGGCTGCAGAGCAGAGGCTCAGAACAGTCCCTGAGACTGCTCTGGGTAATCACGGGGGTTCTTCTGACACCCAGGTGCTGTGGGAACGCCGTGGCATTCTGTCCAGGTGTAACAAATGCCTTGGAAACCTTAGGCCTGTGGAAAAGCATCTGTATGGTGCAAGTTCCTCCTCTGCTGATGCAGAAGGCACCGTCACTGATGTTACTGGAAACTAATGCTTGAAATTGTTAAAGCCTTCTAACAAGGAGGGTGCTTTGTGAGAAGAGCTGTGGTTCTTGGGAGTTGAGGGAGTGAATCTATTTTAGTGGTAGGTGAAGGGTAGTGTTATAGCAGTTGTGACATAACTGCCAAAGCTGTGTCCTTCTTCAGTAAACTTAAATGTGTTTTGTTACCGTGTAACAGACTATAGTGCTTCGAAAATGACTGTATAAAACCAGACTAAACGAAGCCTTCCGTGCTCAGGCAGAGAAGAATCACAACACCCTCTGCTGGTACGAGTGACTCCTTCCTTTTCTCCTCAAGGACTTGCCTGGTGGATATCCTGGAAACAGTAAAAGATAGCTCTGAAGTGTGATGCTGGCTCCTTTTGATTAAGCTTTGAGGTTATTTTAACCCATTTGTATTTATTTTTTTTTTCCCCTTGTAGAAATGGACAGTTTAATCTGACCAATAACATACGGCCACTAAAACAGACGGGGAGAAGGTGGTGATGCCTTTTTCTCCACGTTCAGATGTGGGGTTCCATGTTGCTTTCTAACTCAGCATACTCCTACTTGGCAAAATTTCACTGGAGGTGGAGTTGGCGATTCCGTGTGCAAATACACCTCTGAAGAAAGCACCCCATCCCTTCGATGTGCCGATAGTTGTATGTGAATAAAGCTGCTAAATCCATTGGGTAAACTTGTGGTTTCACAGAGTAACCGTGTGTTCCTAGGGTCTTTCCTAGAGGTTATCTCTGCCTGTGTGTCACTTGTGAGACGATGAGCAGTCACAGGCAGGCCGGGCAGTTGGTTGATTTGTTTTTGTTTCCCCTCTGTGTACAGTCATGCTCTCCAACTCTCGGTAGGCCCGTCGCATGTTAATATCCTCTGCTCTGCTTCCTGCTTGGCTCGGGATGACTGGGAAGGAAATCACAGGTTAGGATGAGAAGTGGTCACTTTTTAATTTCTTCTCATAAAACATGTCTGATGCCTGCCACAGCAACCCTCTGCGTGTTCCTGGCCCCCCTCCTCCTTACCTGCCTGGCCTTAACATGCCATACTGCTTCTGCTTGGGAAAAGCATCTTCACCCGGGATATGTGTGGAGGGAGCGGAGGCATCGAGCTCCTCGGTGCATCCTGCGAGCTGGGTCTGTCCCCGGAGAGGGCTGGAAAAATGGCATTTCCAGCTGCGGGGGAGGCGAGGGATGGGCCGGCGGTGCGGGGGAGCCGTCTGGGTGCTCGGCGGGAGGAAGAGCCCCGCTCCGAGTAAATGGTGCCTTACATAATTTGGTTATGAAAGAATTGCTGCGGGTCGAGCCTCCCTCGGTGCGTTGGAGAGCGTCCCTCCAGCACGCCCGCGATGCTGCCGCCTGCGCGGGAAGGGTTAAGAGGAGACAACATCCTGTCAAAGACCTTGTTTTTAATTTTGCCTCTCACACTGGCACAGATCCGGCTAAGAGCAGCCCAGATTAGTTCGGGAAAACCTTTGAAGAGATTTAAGATGTCCTTCAGCCAGTTTGAAGGTTTTTGTCTTGCAAATCCAGTACAAGGGCGCCTGCAGGCATCTCGACCCTTGCTGTGCTGCTGATGCAGCTCAAGGTCACACTAACCCGCCCTGTGACATTCAACAACACACACACACGCAGAAATTATGCGGTGAAACTGCTTCAGCATTCAGCCAACCAACAACTTCCTCAGTTCCTCACTAAAGGAAGAAGTGTATATATTTTTTTTTTTTTCCTTTTTGTCTTTTTTTTTTTGGCTTCGTAGATTTTTGCTGCAGGAAATAATCCAGGATTTCTGGTGTGTGTGATGACAAGGTCATTTCTTAATTAGAACACATGTAAAGAACAAAGCTAAATGGCTTCAAAACAGCTTTGTAGTTGATGGAGAGGATTTAAATTATTTAAAGAGATAGTCACCCAAGTATGATGGAAACTGAATTCTAAACACATTAACTCTTTCAGTACTCTACGGTTTCCATATGCTACTCAAAAGAAAATGTCGAATTTGATGAGCATTATTGCAACTGCTGTTAAATGAGCATTTTTACATCTATTTATAGTTAGCGTTCTATTATCCTGTCTCTTATCAGAGTTATGACAGCAAGATTTTTTTTTTTTCTTAAATAGTGGAATACTCACTGGCTAGAGATCAAGAGATAGCTATAGGAAATTGCTTGTTGGAGATCAGTGGCTTAATTTCTGCTCCATCTCATATTTTGATGAATGTATTAGCATAAATGTGTATGCATGTGTGAGTACAGGTATAAATTATAGCCCGAGTATACAGGTATTATTCAGAGCTGCCTCTGGGAGGAATCTGGACTCCTGTCCTCAGTGCTCAACATGGTTGCAAGGCATAAGAACATATTAAAGGTGGATTTGGGATTAGGGAATGAGAAATGAAAGGAGAGAATTGACAAGAAATGGCAACTTCACTTAGTTTGAAATGACTGTGAGCTGGCTGGGAAGAGGAGATGTCATCTTGGAATTTGAATTTTGTTCTTCTGATTTGATTGTCACTTTGACTCAAGGCACCTAAATACAAAGATGTTGGTACCACTGTCTCAGCCATGGTTTGATGTGACTGTGTGTTAATTATTCAGACTTTTAATCCTATCCTGCTATTTTTCTTTTCCTTATTCTGTTTTCTAGGCATTCTCATTCTGTAAATGCCAGGGGCTGGTAAGCTGACCACCCGTCTGTGGTTACCTTGGGCATGCAGAGCCTCAGGTATCCGTGGGTAGCCCTCTGCTGTTAAAAGGTCTGACCTGATGCACTGGAGGAGAAGCTGGGTTTACTGTGGTCTGGAGGACCTGCCTTTGGGTGCCAGCACACAGTAACTTCCCAGGTTGTCCGCTTAATAAAATAGCGAGGGCAAAAAAACCACTTGTGAGTTGTTCACTAAGGGGAAAAAGGCAAAAAAAAATCATGGAGTAGAAACTTTACTTGCAAACTTTAGGCTCTGTATATGCTCAGAGGTGCCACTGCATGATTTGTGTGAGAACTGAAATGTGGAGAAATTAGTCTTCCCCTGTCGTCAAAAGTCTACCACTTAACTCAGGTTTAAGTGCTTCAAGAGTAACTGACATAAAATTTACTAGGGGGTTTATTTTTTCTGGTTATTTTCGTTCTCGGTTCATTTTTTTTGTCAGGGGTAGACGTTGCTCAGCTGGAACTTGAGGTGCAGCAAATGTCAGCTGGAGTGTGCTTACTAGAAAGAGCTTGTGCTGGCTCTGAGGACCTCCTGAGAAAGGAGGAAACTGCATTTGCCGGGATAAAGAGGGAAGATCGGGTGCTACAACTTCTTTCCTCTTTGGGTTGCCTTTTTTTCCCTTTCCCTGCACTATCTGGCTTCTGAGAAGAAAACAACAGAGGGGAAACAGGCTCCACACAAGGAAGACACGGATAAGACAAAACTGATGTGCTCTGTGAAATCGGTATATTCCTGCCCTTGCCTGGGGTGTGCTGTGCCCTTAATATTATGGGAGACCTAAGCTCACCTGCTAGTAATTTCTAATTTACTGTCCTAATTCATCGATTTGTTATCACTAATTGTACTTCATTTACTTCTGTGTAGTTTCCAGTACCTAAAGGGTTGAAAGGTTGCTGTAATTGGCACCCGCAGCTGCTCTTTCTTTTGACAGGGGATAATTTTGCAGCCTATGCTTTGTGTGACAGCTGCCTAATTGGGCATTCTCCCCTTGTAGCAAGCCTGCCTCCTCCAGCCTCCCTGCTGACAAATGGTGGTGGATTATAGATGAGGACACGCTGACCCGTTCGACCTTGCTGAGGCAGCGGGGAGGGGCCTCCTGCTACTTGAGGGAAGCTTTGGGTCATTTAAAGGACAAGGTCATGAGCCAGGTGGGGAAATGACATGATATCACATGACAATAGCCCGATGACACGGTCAGTATGTCAAGGACAAACTCATCAGTATTGATTAACGCTGCTTTTTGCTGGTGTCTCTGTGAAGCCACTGATATTTCAAAAATATTTTGCTAATTTGTCCTAGGTAAAGTGCCAGGCATTATTTTGGGGGTTATTTTGGGGAGCATTTGTGCAGTGTTTTCTCCTCAGTACAGATCACGTGCAAAAGCAGTGTTGTTAAAACCCCACCGATGGTAATTTGTAGGGTTCATCTTGATGTTTTTGGTAAAATGTTCATCTGACTGTACTGGAAGGAAAATGCCAGGAAGGGTGCATGACAGGGCAGAACTTGGGGGGGGTGGAAATCCCTGCTTTGAAATTTCAGTGTTTCACTTTGCACTCCTTGAAAGGCACATATATGAACCTCTATGAAAACACGTGTATCCACATATGTACAGCTGACTGGAACGTGGGAAAAGTCTTCATTTAAAGAGATCCAAAAAGAAAAGTTAAATGTAAATTGGATGTTTAAAGAAAAGTCTTTTATCAGCTCAAGGGCGATACAGTTAAGATAATGCCCTATTTTAAGAACTAAAACAGTATCCAACTATGCCAGGCAATAAAAACCTGCTAAGTGGGTTTTCGAAAATGTTGTGAATACAAGTGACAGTGTTTTGAGAGCATCTTCATGTTGCATTTCTATGCTAATAAACTTCAAGGTAAATGAACAGCTTGTTTGACATTTGCTATGTTAGACAATAATAAAATGCTTTCTTCTGGAGTAATTAGACTTGATAGATTGATTATGTTAAGAGGTAAAGATAAATACAATCAGAAAGAGAACTCTCTGGAAGGGGAGTTGGTGCCTGTTTTTGAACTTTGCCGCTGTGGCTCTGGCTTAGCCAATGCCTGATGCTGCGTGTCACGCTCGTGTGTGCCCACACCTGCACGCAGACGCGTGCACAGACACGCGTGGTGAGCACGGAGTTCCTGGGAAGCCGGGAGAGGAGCGTTCACCTCTGAGCCCAGTTCCCTTCTCCCTGAGATCTCTGATTTGTTGTGGGAAGCTGTTGTGTCTGAACCTCGTCAGTTCACCAGGATGTAATTTTACTCCCCCGAGGTAAAAAGCCGTCAGTGGTAAAGTGTGATAAATTAGTTCACTCAAGTAGATGCGCGTGCGTGTGTGCGTGTGCGTGTGTTTAATTCTGACCTTGCTGTGCATGTGTTGAGCTGCTCTCGGTGCCCGAGTCAAGCCCGGTGGAGGTTTAATCCTGTGCCCTTGTACACGTATACTTGATTAGTAGTTGTGGTTATCTCAGCAGAAGACATTCTGCCCTCCTCCTTGTATTGGTCGGGACCCAGGCATTGGGGAGTCAAGTCGAAGGAGAAAGAAAAGAGATTTTTGCATTAGTATTCTATGAAAGCCTTACTGTCTGCAGAACAAATTGATTGCTACAGTGTACCTGTGCTTGGCACCACTGCTGTGAAAGAAAGGTATGGTTGTAATCTGTTTTATTGTATTACATATTGTGACACTCCAGGAATGTTTAACATTCGGCTCTTCTGTGGCACATGCTAGAAGTCTAAGGAAAGAAAAATATGTGAATGAATGAAAAGTGTGCGAGGCTGTCGTATCGGCAGCTTTGTTTACTACAGCGAACTAAGTAGCCCCTGCTAATGAGACAAATTTATGTGCCAATGGCAACGTAAGGAGATGATTAACTGAATTCTCTGTATTATATTCAGTTACTCACTTCAGTGTCAGTAGTTGCTGCGTACCTACACAGATAAAATTCTAATTAACGTTTTAAGGGGGTTTTGGTTTAGCTTTTAGCGAGATGATAAATGTGAAATAGACTTGAACATGGATGTGTTTGCCTCTTTAAATCAAAATGTGTTGTTTTATCCTAGTTATCAAGCTGCTGTGCTGGTCCTACACGTGTGTGTGTGTGTGTGTGAGGGGGGGGTATGTGACGGGGTGAGGGGAGCTATAAAAACCTGCAAATCTTAGATGTGCTGCTGTGATAAACAGCACAAGAACAAAGCTGAAGAAAAGTCTTGCAGGATTTGAGTCTTCCTATCTCTCTCACACACACCCCCACCACCACCCCTCCCCTTAGTAATGCATAAATATGCACCCTTACTTCAGTGGGAAATCTAGGGCTCTTCGTTTCGTTAACCCAGTTGTAGACTTTACGTAGTTGATTCTCTGCTCTTACAGATGCTCAGCTGATGGCAGTTGTGTGGGAAGTATGAAGCACTCCATTAATAAAATTCAGGCTGTTTCACGGAGGGCTGTGCTTAGTGCTTCGTTCTTGGCATCACTGAAATTGTGGTGGTGATTATGTGGATGTTTGCTTGTGGTCACTCCGAAACATCTGAAGTATCTGCTCTTGTCATGCAGACATTCCTGACTAATTAAGTTTAGGACAGGTGGCAGACTCCTCCTGGGCATTTAAATCTGCGTGTAAACCTAATCTAATAACTTGATGAGAAAATGAAAATCCATCTTTCCTGGTGTGTTATCACCGCACACACGAGCCACAGAGGTATATGTGAAATCCTCTCTCTACTCCTTGTCCTGGCAGGTGACAAGTAAATGAGTTGCTTTAAGGAAATGAGGGACTGGAAAATGCTGTGTGCTGAGCAGCAGTCCTGCACTGTAACAGTTACTTCTGTCATATGGCCTTGCTGACTTAAGATTAACACTTTATGGATGTGGGGTATATTTATACGAGTGTACCCTTGAGCTTACATTTTACACCTTGCAAGGAGTGTGAATACAGCCTTATACATGCAAGTTGTTGATCTTCGAGATCCTTAGGCAGCTACGAAAATTTCGAAGAACTCCATTTCGGGAGGCTCTGTGATGTGACTGCTTGAACTCAGATATGATGACTTTAGTTGCAAATACTTAGTCAAAATTTATTTATTCAAACCAAATATTTTGTGAGTAAGCTATTCTTCCCCCTGAATTACTTTTCTTTTTTAACATAAACACGTGTTGTAGCAAAACCAAAAGTTGGTTAAAACAGTTGCACAATTTACACAGGAGATGGGAGGATCCAGGGACTTCACCATATTTAACCAGGTTTTGGAAGTGAATTTCAGTAATGCTATAGAAATGGTTAATTCTTACCTCAAATTCTGTATTCATTTTTTGTAGATTTTAACCAGTTGGTGACAGGAGGTTGAGTTCTGAAGAAGGTGTTAGATAAATACAGGGCATTAGTGCATTTCAATGCAATTAACTTTTGTTCATAAATAATTCAACCTATGACTTTAAATAAATGATCAGAGGAAAAGAAAATGACATGTGATTAAATCCAAGTCCTTGAAAACATTTTACCAGTCGAGAATCCTGTGACTGCTTTGGGACTTCTTATGATTCCTCTGTTGAGAAGAGCCAGTTCTGAGAGTTGTTGGGGGTTTTGTTTCGTTTTGTGTTTTGTCAGTTCTCAGCGTATCATTAGAGATATGAGGTAGACTCTTCAGATCATAGTTGAAAGAGGACTGATGATGTGTTATTTTTCATTTTGTCTTGATTTTCTTAGTGCCATGAAATATGTCAGCTTGGGTAGCCTGTGATTTTTCCTAGTTTAATTTTTTTTTTTTTAAATGGAAAGTAGAAGGATGTTTGCTGAATTGAAACTTTTACCGCCAACTTTACTGAATGAGCATAACTGAAGATGTTAGAATCTTGATGAGAATTTTGGAATACAACTTGGTCTGGGGTAGACTGCTATATTGAGGATGAAGTGATGAAGAAGGAACCAAATGAGGAAGAAAACCCAAGCACAACCCTACCCAAATAAATCGGATTTTAAAACCAGGTCTTGCTTATATTGGAACTATGCAGTTGATTCCAGCATTGGTTAACTGTATTACACAGCTTTTCCTCTGGAAATACTTAATCGAGTGTTGAGTAAGAGTTGGTGCTTGAGTGTTATTATCAATTTAGGCAGATTTTAGAGGTGAACTCCAGATTAGATTTGTTTTTGAAAGGTAGCTGTGCCCTGCTTGAGATTGTGAAATGCTTGTTCCCCATCTCCACCCCTCTTCTTTCTGTTACCATGCTCTACCATAGTAAAGAAGGGAGGAAGTGGAGGTGTTGCATAACTTCAAGTAAATAGATTTTCTGTGCAGATACTGAAGGCAGCCTTAACTCAAGCGGTGCTGTCACTACCGGAATCCTGCTAATGCTAAAGGCAGCTGTGTAATTAATGGCCTTGTGTACTGAACTGAGACTGCTGCGAAACCTCTGGAGGGAATTATTGTGTCTATCGTGTTGGTTAACTTTCCCTCAAAATAAAGTGTGTTGCTGATACTTTGTTGGGGTGACCAGGGGAGGATTTTGCAAGGCCTGTTGAAATACTCTCTGGCGTCTTCTTCCTGACCGCTGGACAAAGCATCTGCAGCAACAGAGCCAGGTTGAGTGGTTGAAATGGAGCTGTTAATAAAAATGAGATTAATTTTACTTGAGGAGACACGTGTGGTAAGATAAGAAAATAGAAAGCGGCACTTAAAACTTTCAGTGCATTTTTTAGATGTTTTTGTTGTCAGAGCATATAAAGAATTTGGACCTGGTTTTGATACTAGTACCTTACCTAGTGCACTGGTGGTAAATGATCTAGAAGAGATGAAAATTATTAGTCATTTTTTGTCTAATCTGTTCTCCTGAAGCCATTTGTAAAACCTTGTTAAAAGTTCCAAACGCCTTTTTTTTTTTCCTTTGTTTGGATCTTTGTTTCTGCAACATCAACCATAGGTGGCACTGACTATTAGCAATTAGAAGGTTTGGGATGCCTCCCCTCCTCCCAGACTTAGATGTTTAAGCCACTGGCAACTGCTTGATCCATTTTCTCTCACTCTGGCAAAGAGTGTGGCAGGTATCTGCGAGTTCTGCACATGAATAGATGTAGGAGCCAAGTTATTTACTGAGTTAGGTCAGTTTGGAAACTTTCAGCTTTTGAAGCTAGAATTTGGGTTTGTACAAACTCATCAGGAAAAATGCTGATACTGATTACTAAGGGGGAGAACACTCGTTTCTGCAGGCTTAGTTGTAGTTACTCGTGAGACTCGCAGAGGAGGCTCAGTCGGGCTTGGTGTAATTCAGGATTCCAGAGGCTGGGCACCACCGAGCAGTTCAGCACGTGCAAAAAAAGCTGTCTGTCTGGATCTGCTGCATCAGTTCCTTCACTGCCCTGCTGCTGGCACAGGCTGCTGCAGTTCTGCCTTTTCACTGCTGTAACCAGGCATGAATGCACACGCTGTGTTCTGGTCCATCTGTCTGAGCTGTGAATGTATTACAGCTGAGTTAGACTGGTAAAAGCCAGGTTTTAACAGCTCTCTATAAAACAAGGAATTAAAAATGGACCTGTTTGGGAAGGAAGTGCTTAGGTATGTGTACAGACATTCATACATGCTTTGCTATGAGAGACCCTTGCTTCAGGATAAAAAGGACTTCATTGCTCTTGGTTAGGAAAGAGACTGGAAGCGGGCAGTGGATCAGAAGAGCTTCCTTGCTTGTGCAGTGGTCTTTGCATCTCCACTCCATGTTCTTGCCCAGCTCATTAGGACTGCTTCGTGATGTTAGATCCCTGAGAAATAGGGAAAGTTGGTGGAATTATAGTTTTGATCATAATGCCGTCGTTCATCTGTATAGTTCAGTACAGACAGAGATACTTCAGTACTAACCTGGTGTTTTCTTGGAGAGAACATTGTTTCAGCAGGTACAGTGGAACACCCCTATTGACTGTATTTGACTGACACACATCTCCATCTGAGGGTGATGGGAGTGCCAGTAACTTTTCTTCTTTTGGAAGAGAAAGGCATTTACTGCAGTGTGCAATTCCTACTCCTTTGGTGGTAGCCACCATTGTTTCCTCAAGTTTAAGGTACCCAATTATTGTTTTGTTTCACTATTACAGAAAAAAAAAAACAACCAAAAAACCAAAACGTCCACAAACTGTAGAGAGAGAGATAGTGTCTTGTAATTCAGCTGAAATTGAGAAAATCTTTCTTCATTTGCTACGGATATGGAATAGTTCATGTGTTACTTGGCAAGCTGCTTAATCTTCTCCTGTCCTCACTGTTCCTCCTGGGTAGAGTAGCAATATTCCAAAGCACTGCTGTGATATGTTCATGGATGTTCCTGAAGTGCTCTGTTTTGTTCCGGGATGGAATCTCTTTTTCCTTTCAATTTTGACAGTACCCAACACGGTTTAGACCCACACAGTGCATGTAATGAGAGGTCCTGGTGAACAACGGAGGAGTGAAATTACTATGATCAGTCTGTAAATAGCAGCAGCCATCTAACATCAGATATTTAGATGTCAGATTGAAACAGATCTTTGGTAACTGAAATGCCTCTTACTTGTTAGTTTGCTTGTGAGTGGGTTTTTTTTTTTAATGACCTCAGTTTATGTATAAGCAATAAGGAATTTAATTCCCTAGTTCACTCAAATCCAAAATAGTTTGAGATTTTATTTCCAGATTAATGTAGTGAATGGCTAAGTCTATGAAAGTCCTTTCTGTACTTAGGATGTTGCTTATACTCTGTAGCTTGGTGGTGGAGTACATCAAGATTATTTTTTTATTGGTATTATTATTAAGTTTTTAAATTATGGTTGTATGTTTCATCAAAAAAAAAAAAAAACCCTGATGCTTGGTCAACTTTAAACATTTTCTTCTTCTTAGCTTTTCTACCTGTGACTGTCATTTTACCAGAGAAAATAATTTCATGGAAGGGTAGTTCAGATGCATGTTTTGTGTAATTTGCAAGTGTGGACGCTTGCACAAAGTTACAGCTGACAGAGTACAGTCAACGGTGGAAGTAGTATCTTACCAACAGTTCCCTGCTCCTACGAGAATTTCTTCTGCTCTCCAAGATTTATGAGGTCACGATGTCAAAGGTTTTTGTAGCATTCAGCTAGTCATGATGGAGTGCAAGCCAATTTGAAATTAAAAATGGCTGGATGAGCTTTACTATGCAAAAATTACACTCGTAATCAAATTTGCCAATTAAACAAAAATGTTAAACAAGAGAGGTTTTAGTACCTGAAGTGGCAAAGATTGTGCATACATATCCCTATCAAGTAGTCTGGGTTTTCTGGATGTGTATTAGAAAGACTGCCATCAATACTATTAGCTTTCTTGTGATCATTGTCTGTGAGGAACATGGATCACGCTTGCTCTCGAAAAATAAGCATTTGCTTTAAGTAAAGTAACTGAAGTGAAATACAAGAATTTGTGGACAACCCAAGAAAGATGTTTTCAGATACGGAAGCAAAAAGGAGCTTGTTGTTACTCCGTGTTCTTTAATCATTCATGTCTTACCAAGCAGCTGGCAAAAAGAAGTTGCTTTCAGTGCATGCTTTGTATCTTGTATGTAGAAGTGAATTGCAAGAATGGTTTCAGTCTGTTATTTTTCGTTTTGGAATCTTACCCCTCATCCCCCCATATAAGTGGAGCTTTTGGTCTTGAGTGGTGATGGATACGCAGTAATTTACTGGGCTTTCTCCTTCTTTCCCTCCCACCTGGTTTTCAGCAACAGATTAGAGTCAAGATGTTGTAGATCTTCCAGTCCTTCCTCTTGTTCCATTGGTCAAAATCACAGTAAAAATAGTGTAAACCCCTGAAAATTTTGGGCTTTCCATCCGTATGCATTGTGACAATGTTTATTGCAGTTCAGTGGAAATGCCTCCTAGAGCATAGTGGAGAAATGCAGCTGGTGTTTTAGGGACCGTGCTACCTAGAATTTCACCTCTGGCTTTTTATATTTTAGTGAAGCAAGTTGATTATAAAGTTTTACAGCGTGCAGTGTCCTGCATCATCTCGTTTCTGCTCTTCTTTTTTTGCTGTTCAGGACTCCATGCTGGTGAGGCAGTGTCCCAGGCAGCTTGAACAGCCTCACTGTCTTCTGGCACTGATGCTTTTCTTCCTCCTTATACCTGCTTTTTCCCTGCAATCCTTCCTTTCTGCTTCGTTATCTCTGTATCTCATCTTGGTTTGTAAGCACTTTGAGGTCATAGTCTGAATTTACAGGAATATAAAATGCTTTACAATAGTAATTACGCCAAATGTCAAGCACGGGTAGACTTGCTGTCATATATGCTGGCAGCATATAAAGAAGGCAAGTGGAATTTGCATCCTGGTTGGTTATTCTTGGTCACCCAAACTGTTCACCTTCCAAAGTGCTGCAAGCAAGCTATGGTTTACATGATTTAGTAGAGAGATACCAAAGTGACTTTGGAAGCAAGGGTTACGTTTTATTTGCAGTAAAACAGAATTCAGACCTAGACCCAGTAAATCAAACCCCTCTGGTTTGAGGAGGAGAAATTATGTTAAAAAAAAAAATGGGTAACTTGCAGTATTAAGTCTGCTGTTTGGGCTTGGAAGGTTATTTCATTAAGGCATCTGAGACACAGAAAGCTTCCTTTGTTTCCTCAAAGGAGGTCTGGGTTTATTCTTAGCCAGTGCCTGGGACAGGTGCTCTCTCAGCCTTCACCTTGCTCCTCAAAGGTTTCCTCATCCATGTCATTATTTGTTGTCATGATTAAAAGTAAGTAAATAGCTATGGTCTCGCTGAAAAGAAGTATCTCCTTTCTTTCCTAGGAGCAGTATTTTTTCATTCTCTGGTCTTTCGTGCTTCTGTGCCCTCTGAAGTGAAAGCACATTGCATCAGGGTAGGGATATTGTCATTGTACCAGCTGGAGAAGTGAAAGAGCTTTCACTAGTATTTTAAAAGTAGCAGCTCAAGAGAAGGGGAGCCTTTTGATGCTCTATTTTAACCCTTCTACATTATATTTTAGGCCTTTTGTACCCTTTTCTCCCTATCATTAATCTTTGTGTTCTGTTGATCTTTTAGTATGTATCATTCTTTCCTTTCCTTCCAATCATATGTAGTGAAAGGAAGGTATTGAGTGAAAACTGTGTTATTACAGCAGCACATATTGTTGTACTGCAAAACCAATAAATGCATTTTTTCTTCTGTAAGAGGAAGAGAAAACATACTTATTTTGGAGGCCTCTGTTGCTCTAGGGCTTCATTTAATTGCTGTCCAGCTGAACTTGTCAGCATCTCACAGGTGCAGATGTATTTATTTTAAACTTCATATAGACTATGATGAGGGAAAGGGGACAAACAAGTCTGTGAGGAAAGGCAAGCAACATACATCATTTGTGTTTTGGCTTGTGGTCTTGCAGGAGGTATTTTGGTGGATTTGGATTAATTTTTGCTCTGGTAATTTATTGCTGGAGGAGAGGAAGAAAGAGCCTCCAGAGTGTAGATGATCTTCGCCTGGGGAGCAGTGCAGAAGCGTAATGGAATTTCCTGTGTGAGAGGTGCCTGAGTATTACAGCAAAAATGAGTGTTTGTGGAAACAAAAGGGTAAGGAAAAAGGACACAATAAGCGGTTAGGTTATGTGGATAGAAATGAAAGTTATTAATGTCCGTAGAACTCAGATGAGAAATTTTAAATTTAATCTAGAGCAAGAGAAAAACAATTGAAAAGCTGAAGTAAAGGGTGATATGAACCGAGTGTCTTCAGAGGAGAGATTACAATAACAGCTGTGTTTTGTGTAGTGTGGAATGGTCTTTGGATGTCCTTAATGTTACACAGGCATGGGTTGTGGAAGTGGGGAGCTGAGGGAAGATTGAATGAGAGTAATGATGATAATAGTCGGAGAAAATAAGTAGGAAAAGGTTTGAGAGAAGCAGAATGCAATGCCAAGGGTGTGTTGTGTGTTCTTGGTTTCTTTTTGGTTGGTTGTTTGGGGCTTTTTTTAGTCTCGGTGGGTAAACGGATAGTGGGAGTGTTAGAATAAAGATAATCGCCTGATGACAGCTTTTTTTCACAAAGTGGGTAGTATTAACCAGGCAAGGAGATGTATCCCCTTCTCCTGGCAGGTTACCTTTACCAGCTCGCTCAGCTCAGTTTCATTTGTCAGGCTCTTGATACTCTCACAAATTGACCACAAGTATAACCAACTTTGGGAGAAAACTTTATTTTAGAGTGTTGATACCTTGTTAAGAAGTAAGACAGGCTCCCTTTCATGAGCTAATACTGAATTAACAGAATGACTTTCCTGTTGCTGTAGAAATATAATTATTTTCCTCCATAAGTTTCTGCATCCTGATTGTAATGTATTTATTTTTGGCAGGGAGGAGTGAAAAGCAGATTCACAAAGATCCTTCATTGACACTTGAAAGGTATGAGTTCCTGCCCTGAACTTGAAAAGTTTATTAACCTGTTTTTTTTCTCATCCTGGACATGGAGTAGTAACTTTGTCTCGTTCATGCTAGCTTTGGTCCTTAGCCCTCTTACGAACTGCAAGTCAGAAGATGGTTCATTTCACATCTCTGTGTAGTCCTGATCTCGTTCTCCTGAGATTACTAACTAGGGTGCCCAGGTAACAATCTGCTAAGTTTCCTGAGAGGCTGAAGACATTTTCACCTGCCCACCAGAACTGCTGGCTTTTTCTCAACAAATGGATTTTTAAATTGTATGTTTTTAAGAGCATGAAGTCCCTTTGAGAAGATATTTTAGGTTCTGGGTTTTTTATGGGCTTTTTTCCCCCTGGTATTCCTTTGTTGCCCTCTTTGGCTTGTACCTCCCTTTCCAATATGATTTCCTTCAGCATTTATTTGGGAGTTGGGAGTTGTTTGTGGTTCTGTAAGATTCTGCAGGTACTCACAAGCCTTAACTGCTTCTGAATGGAATCACAGTAATGTGTTCAGTGGAGTTGTTTTGGTCTTACTCACTGATGAAATTGAGCAATGGAATTTGAACAAAACCATTCTTCTCTAGCAAGATTATGTATAGACTGAAAAAGAGAAGAAACCAAAAAAAATGTGGTTTAGTAATAATGCAGGCAGTCAATGAAACTTACCTTCAGGTTATTGACAAGGCCTTACTATATATTGATTTAGAAAACACTGGAGTTACTTACTGATGTTACATTGAGCTGGGAAATGACTCTTCCAGTTACATCAAGGAAAGATGGCTTTATCTAACACAGAGGACGTGGGTCGTGACCTGTCAGCTGTGCCCAAATCTCTGTTATGGCAGGGGAAGCTGGAAATCATGCATAGCCTGATCAGCTGAATCGACAGAGTTGTGGTTATAGATAATAACTATCAGATAATGACTTTATACTACATCATACATGGTTTGAGCTTCTTTGGTGCAGTTTTGCTTGCTTATTTGCTAGATTCTTGACTTTTAGTTCTTCTGTTATGACAATTTCCTTCACTCTCACCATGTTGTATTAGTAGTCATTAAGGGAATAGATTAAAACTGTAGTACTGAGATATTTCCCCCAAAGCTGAGACAAGATTTGCAGAGAGAAATTCACCATCTACCTCCCACTGCCTTTCATTGTTACCAGTTTTATTAGATCATGAATCGATATCAGACTTCCAGCATGTGGGAAACCAAATCACCTGCAATGGTTGCTGTGTGTTGAACAGCTTGAGGAATGGGAACACTGGGGAATAACTGATGTTGCACATCTCGGAAATCCTATTCTGCGTCCTGAATGATAGAATATTGAAATTTTAAATGTAAATTAGTTTGCTTTTAATAGTCATGATGCTTAAACCGGTGATGTGTCAGTGGGTTTTAGCATGGTGGATACCCATCTATCCTATGCATACGTCAGGAACTTTAATATGTGTTGCATCATTTGGATGCCTTTCTCATGCACTGGTCTGCATGGGTGCATAACCTTGCCATTATTTTATTGTCCTGTTAAAATTCCTAGGTCTACTTTTTGTAAGGGAAAATAAATAAGTAAAAATAGAATACAAAGTTCAACAACTTACTACTATACTATTCATCGATATGGTATTTTAAGATTTTTAAAAACTTCATTTGACATTTCACATATCTAAATATAACCATAGACAACATTTTTTCTAAAAAATAAGTAAAAATTGTACCTTTGAAGAATTGGGCATTGACAGCCACAGAGTTCTTCAGCATAATCCATTGTTGTGAACTGTACTTGACTACTAAATGGACCAGAAGTACTTTGTGCTAGCTGTAGTATTTATTGTCATTGCTGCATTGGCTGGTTGTTTATTGCAGTTTGTCACTGCCCCCTTTTAAAAGACAGCCCTCTTGAAGTGCCTTACGTTTGGATCACTGTGTGGAAAGATGCCTGTTCCCGCACTCCAAAGAGGAATGGATAAGAACTGGATTTCAGATATTTTCTCCGTGGTGTCACAGCCAAAACCACCACTGGCTGCTGATAGCAGCCTGCCACATCCCTGCTGCTTGAAAAGTGGGCGATTTGATCCAAAGCTCGGAACGAGCAGAAACCTCTTGCTTCTGCAGGTTATGTATGCAAAGAGTGTGAGCTTGTATTTAGCAGGAAAAAACCCAAACCCACAACTGCTGCTGACTTGTTTTATCAGAGGTTTGGTTATGAAGATTAAAGAGGGTTTTTGTAGTATAAGCTTGAGAGAAGACTTGCCCTGACACTGAATGAACAGTTATTTACTGTAATACAGCTCAATTAAAGCAAAGGCTTTTTCACGCGTTTGAGTTTTCATGTTTGTAAACTTAAATAAGCTAAATGATTCCAGATATACTTGCTCCACATGTTGGGTAGCTGTACTGCTAATAAGCTGATGTGTTTCCTAGAATGTTTTTGGTTGTGATATGTCCTATATACACATTTTCGTGTGTGTTTGGTTCTCAGAGTAAGCTGCTGATTTGTTTGTGGATAAGGAAGGAAATTCTTCTGGTTTGTTGTACTCATTACCTGATTTTTTTTTTTTTTTTATTTTTCCCTTTCTTACTCTTCAATGCAGTAAGAAGCTTTATCAGCTTTTCGCAAAGTAGGAAGGCTAGAAATTCCACTTGGGAAAAAAAAAAAATTCACCAACCTTCCCTTTTCTCCCATTTTGCTGGAAGGGCTTAGAAGAGGGGGACTAAGGAAGAGCAGAATTGTATTGCCCTGAGGTCTACAACTTAACTCAATTTGATCTTAAACCAGTGACTGTTTTAAGATCTGATGAATTACTATCAGAGCTAAAAGCACCTACACCACAGTGCTGAGAAGCTCGCGTCCCACGCTTCAGGAGTGATTTGTATCTGGCCCTAGTAGCCCAGGCAATACTATAGCTTAAAAGGGTGACAACCTAATTCTCGTGAAGGATGTTTTCAAAAAAGAGACAAGTTTTTAAACCTTTTTTTTCCCATCTTTTTTTCATTTGAGGCCTTTTCCTTAGTAGCTGAGACAACCCAGCCTTACGGGTAGAGAGCTGCAAATGCACTACCTCTACAAAAATGGAGGGAAGTCAGTAAACAAATGTCAGAGAGCTGAAACAAGGTGCAGGAGGGTGTGCGATGGCATGAAGGTTTTACTGGCAGTGTCCAAGATGCCCACATACGAGTGAGCTGTGCAGGTCACCCCAAATGGGTTCCAGTAAAAGCTTTGATACTAACACAAACAGCCCTATTTATAGGCATATCTCTCTGTCTAAATATAAACTGCTCCCAGTCGTGTCTAGACTAACATCAGAGTGGTGCTGATGTTGGAAGTGGGGGTTAAGAATTAAGAGTACAAGCAGCACGATTCTTTAAATTACTACTTATTACGTTAAGCATCTAAACTTTGTGGCAGCAGTGCAGCTCTGAGTGCCATGTGACATTGTGTCACCCGGGACACCTCTTCCTCACGTTCAGGCATCAGGAGGGTACATGTGGTAGACGTGACCTGTAAAGCTGAATACTCTCCTGCCTGTGTTTGAAGCTTTGAGAATGTATCAGTGCGTGGATGGATGGATAGATCAGTAAATGACTTTCATTGCTAACTATTTTCAGCAGCTGGGTTTTAATGAGTCTTTCAACTGTTGCTACTGTGTTTAATCTGCTCACTTACTCAGCATTCAGCATTAGAGAAGCTTTCTAGGAGGTAAATGTTGTCCTGATTACAGAAGAGGTTAGTTTGATTGTGTTCTGCACAGACCTTGTGGTGTTCTTTTTTTTTGTTGTTGTTAATTGAGAAATGTATGCTGTGCACACAGATAATTAAGATAAATAAGCAAGTGTTGTGCTTGGAAGTGCACATCCAAATATACAATTGTTATATTAAGATAAGTATCTTGGACTGCACCAAGTTAAAACCTGAGGTCCTGACTCTCCAGCACTGGTCTTGCTGTGTGTTTGAGTGGGTTTTCCTTTTAGATTTGTGGTTTAATACATACTAGCAATGGCTGAATAGAGTGAAAAAGATGGCAAGAAGTGTCTTTCATTTCCTTTTCATTTAACGTAAAAGCTTTTCCTTAGTTTATTTGCTGTGCTGCCTAATAGCTCTTATCAAAATAAATAAGGACAGAGCAGCTGCTCTTAAGGGTAGGGAATACTTACAACATGTAATGTACCAATGTGAAGAAAATGTAGGGTAGTGGTATTTCTGGTAAGCGTACTAAAAAAAAGATACATCCAGGAGCTTTGATCAAATGCCAGCTCTTACATCAGTCCTCTTTGTAATCTTTCTTGCTGATCTGTGACCTTGACCTTGTGTTTGTGTTTGTATGTCAAATCTATTTTAGGGATAGACAAACTAAGTTCAGTTTAATAGGATTTATACTCCAGCTTCATAGAATACCTTAGTAAAATACAAAATTTAAAATAATTTGGGTCAGTTAAGTTTTCAGTCATCTTTTAAGATTTCAGTGGGTTTGAAGACATTGACTTGTTGTTGCTGTTCTTTTAGTTCTGTTTAGGAGATGGTTCTTACAAAGATATCTTTAGCTCACCAATAAATTCTCCTAAATTCAGCACAGGCGTTCTGCCTGGAGGTGGGGTTTTCTCTTCAAGCATCTCACAGTGGCCGTGCTTTTGTTTGGCGTTGAGTGAGGTTCAGCAGTGAAAGGAGTCCCTGCTCTCGGTCCTTCCTCATGCCACTCGTAACCCCATGTTCCCACATGGAGAACTGTGAAACAGATGCTTGGCAGTATCTTGGGGGTTTCTTTGGGCTGTGACGAGGTCCTCGGTCTGGCTTGCCTTGTAGGAGCTTTGTGCCACGTGCCTTCAGCAGCTTCTTGGGCACAGCCCTTATTTTAAACGTGTGCAAACAGAGCAGCAGAGCTGGTTGGCGTAACGCTGGCACTTTGGGCATCTGGCTTCATGAAGCCTTGGTGAGGCTGTTGGTTTCGCAGGCACTGTGAAATAGGGTCCCAAATTAGCTAACACTTATGTGCAAGTATGGAGTAATAGATTTATTTTTAATAAGGGTTTTATTTCTGGGGTGATGTTGTTTTATATAGAAAATCACACGCTTTCTTCAAAAGTCGGTCACACATCTATGTTGCTTTGTTTTATACAGTTTTTAATTTGGCATAAGCACCTGTTTCAACTCCCTTGACAGTAATGGAACAAGCAGTAATAATAAGTAGCTTTTTTTTTTTTTTTGCTATTGCAATTCTTTTCTTCATGAAGAACTCATTAAAAACAGATATAAAGGGTTTCCTTTCCACAACTTTGTGATGGCATATTATCTTCTTAAAATGCATGGCACCATTATCAACATAAATTTCGAGAAATTATTTCAAAGTGTGTGTCCTTACAATGAGGGGTAGTTAAACACTTCCCCTTGCCAGCTATCCATTGTTTTTGCCATGCCTTTGTGGCAGTAAATACCATTTTCACTGATTTTGAGTTAAGTTGGTATTTTAATTGTTCTGATTCGACTCATGGCTAGGGGTGAGGTGCAATCCTGTTCTTTACGTGTGAGGATCAGATGATCATCTCGGTATACATCTATATGACTTAAAGTCCTTTTAATATTTTACTTAGGGATTTGCATTGTGAATGTTTTTAGATTAACTCTGGCATAGTGATAAGATAAGGACTCTTTGTCCTTTTGTCTTTACAGGATGTTATGAGCCTCTTCTCCCAAGTTTTCACTAAAGTTGGTTCTTAGGTTTTATCTTGAAATTCACTTGGCTTTATTGCTGTTTTGGAGAAAAAAAAAAAATATTTTTTTATTTGAATTGAGCTAGTAAAGACCATCTTGCTAATGCAGATTTTTCCTTTCCTACTTAAATGTAGTTATATGATCCTTTTCTATATCCACAACCACCTTTGGTAACATCATCCACAGCAAGCTGAAATCTCCTATTACAACAGAAGCTGTAGTGTCCCTTTCACTCACTTAAAAAAAAAAACCAAACCCAAACCACAAATCATCTGGGTCTCTAACATGGATTTTTGGGGGTTGTACATATTGTTGAATGCTATGTGACTGCGATCCTGTATTTCACCTTGCCTGGAATTACTGTGTATTTGTGTTCAGTTAGCTGAAACCTGTTCTGCTGAGAAGTCTACAAAGTGGCTTTCATTCATAACTGTGAGCTGCTTGGTCCCAAGTGAAACGCAGCTATTACTGTCAATAAAATACTGTGCATTACTCTCTAGTCCTTTGTTGCACTTTGACATCTGAAACCAATTCTTGGTTAAAATAACATAAAGTGACTTAACATATGCCAAACCACCTAACATAACATTATTCCAAGAAATCCACAGTTTTAGTGCACTGCTATCAATAAATGCCTGTATCTTTAGATCCCTCCAACAAGCAGAAGGTCAGAGTTGTGTGGAAATGCATTATCTGCATGCATTGATCATAACTCAAAAGCATGATTGCCCAGGAGAGGACATTGATTTCTTCACTGTATATTAATCAAGTTTCATTCTTGGGGAGTTGACGTAGAGTTAAATGCATAATCAGTGATTTGGTTTTGTAGGTGTTGGAGGGAATGAAAATCTGGTTGAATTTCCTTTTAATTGCTTATTTGTAGGCAAGCGGTTTACCAAAGATTGGAAAAGTGCATGCTCTGTCCATTCTGTTGTATATTATCCACTCCTCCGTTCTGAAAACAAGTCTTTGTATAGATTTCCGTGTGGTTTTTGCTCTCGGTCTCTTGAATAAGAAGACTGAGTTAACCAAAAGCCTTTCTGCTCACTGTGTTTCTGAGCTTGGATCAGCACCCTTACCTAAGTTAGCTGAGATCCAGCGATACATGCTATTTCTGGATCCCTGTCCTTAATGGGTGTGGGGTGGGGGTGTAACTTCTCTGCGTTATCTTTTAGTTTCTGCTCTTTTTTTCTTCAGTAGCAGAAGACCATTGAGCAGTGACTGATGGGACAGGTTTAGATGTCAAATACTCGATTCCTTCACAGGTGGCGTTTGTAAGCTGAGTGTCTGTTCTTCCTCATTCCTTACCATTAGCAAAGACTTGGCAGAGAGTGTGTTTCAGGGTTTGTGGCTTGAGTGTTAGCAGACCATAATCAACAAATGAACTCGAAGATGTCCTTTATAGTACCGTTAAGAGAACAAAATATAAATATTCCTCCAGTAGTATTTGTAAGAAGAAATATATGTGCACGAGCCTGGGTAAGGAATCGACTGAAATTCCTATGAAACACCAGGTGAATCATAAGTTATTTGAACAGCATGGGGGTATTCTGCATCCAGGAGTGACTGTATCTGTGATGCTCTGTTCTTGTACTTGTTAGAATAAGAAGTACTTATTTAAGGTAGGCTGAGCTGTTGTTTGAAGAGTGTCACAGCACGAAAAATGGCCACACGTGTTTTGTCTCTGAACTTTGCAGAACTTTCCAGCAGGAGGTTTTGACGTGCAGGCCAGATTTGGATTAAGCTGTGTATGGTGCTTAAGTGTACTTGTAAACCTTGGAGAGCTGCTGCGAAGGCTTTCACAAACTCAGCTTTCATAGCAATTGTCTGCTCCCCATTTCCCCCTTCCCATGTACTTCAGCTCTTTTGGGGATTTCATTGGATTTGGGGTGCTTGTTGGATGAGGGATTTTTTTATTTCAGGGTGTTGGTTTGTTGGCTTGGTTTTTTGTTAGAGCTGGGTTTTTTCTCTTATTTTCAATTTCTTTCCCCCTCCTGGCAGGGTGCGCAGCCTTGCCTCGCCGCCTTCCCGAGCAGCCCTCTGTGTGGATATGGAAATCTCCCTGACATTTCCACACCTCATTTCAGCACACGCTGGAAATGTGTTCGTCCTTGATATATATTACGTACCATCCCAAAGCTGCTCGTTGTTGTCATGGGGTGGTATTCCGTGGTCTCAGTGAGTCACAGATTCCCGGACTGGTGAATCCCATGTGAAATCTGAGGAGTGGAGGGACACTTGAGATGAGGTGACTGAATCCCCCCTTCCACACCCCAAATGGAATGTTTAGGAACAGCCTCCCCTTCCTTATGTGCCTCTGGCGCTACTATTAACAACAACAGTAATCAGCATTTACATTTTAGCAGTCTCTTAAAAGCTGAAGTAAATCTAAATAGTCTCTACCAGGAGAACAGTTGGGGTTATTTTATTCCCCACTCAGTTGTTGGTTGGCTAACACTTCAGTCCAGTGGTCTGTCAGGTCTTACTCTCAGAGGAAAAGCTGTGTCTTGTGCCTGTCGATTCTGTGTGACTTACAGACTTCTCAGTTACTCGGGGTTTGTGCGCTTTTGTAAAACAGTAGATTTTGCATCTCTTGGAGCTGTTTCATTGTCTGTCATGGAATTGGTTTGCTATGGTATTTTTCAAAATCCTACTATTTTAACTGCTAGAATAATCAGAAGGTTTTGATCAGGCTGGCTCGGGTCTGTTCCCTTCTACGCAGCCCCTCCCACTGTGCTGCCCCATCCCCACAGTGAAGAAAACACCACCTCTCTCTCTTGTCTAAAACTTAAAGTCAGGTTGGGGCTGGGTCTGGCAGCGCACAGCTTAAAAAAACACGGGGGAAAAGGCTTTTCTGTTCGTATGCTGGTGCAGAATTTGGCTGTGGAGCCGTGGCTGTTGCTAATCCTGCGTTATCCGAGGGAGTGTTTCGCAGAGGGAGCGATGCTGCCGTGTGCTTCGTGCCAGCCTGGAGGGAACAGCCCCAACTCAGGATGAGGAATGCCAACTCTGGTGGGGTCGGAGTCTCGGGAGCCCCCTTCAGAATTCCTGGCAGCAGCAGGAGCTCCTACTGCTGCAACACGATTCCTCATGTGCCCTCTCCGTACTGAGCTGTCTGAAAGGGATAGGCTATCCTTCCCATGTTTAAAATGTCTTTTGGAGTCAGTCAGCAGGCCTAGGAGGAGTGAGTAATGTGCCAAGCTCCTGGGAAGAAGCTAATTTTTGCTTTCTCAAAGTGATACCCTGCAGTTGTAGGAAAGGAGCCTGATTTATTTTATTTAAATGAATTAGTTGTAAAAAAAGGCTTCTGGATTCCCAAGTTCTTTTGAGTGCAGCCATGGAAGAATTCACCCACTCATTGCTGAGTTTTGCTCCCCCATCTGATCATTTCTTCTTTTTTTTTTTTTCTTTTTTTGTCTTTTTCTAAGTTACATTTGCAAAGGGAACCTTCAAAATGTCTTGGCTGCCTGAATCAAAACTGTGAAGAGGTCTCAGCTGCTCCATTCATCTCAACAGATTTCTGACACAAATAAAGCGTGGATTTCGGAAAGCAAAGCACTTAAATGCTTGATTCTCTTAAAGCACATGCTTAAGTACCATTGAAGTACCTGCTCGTTTGTGCAGCTCTGTGCATTTGGTGCCGGGGTTGTTGATCAGGGCTGTTTCACTGCTCAGAACCTTTGCAAAAAGAGCCAGCTAAAGACTGAAGTGCTTTTACCAGCACTCTGAAAGCATCCTTCCTGCTGAAATCAGAGGTGTGCAAATTGAGCTTAATAACAAAATAATCCTGGGACAGCAAGTCTCATTACCCCCACTCATTCTCAGTTCACTGCAAGATTCCGCTGCAATTTCCAGCGTATCTAGGAATTTTTTTTGGAGATCCTAATCTCATTGTGCTCTTCAACACTTCACTGCAGGCAGCCATAAGGATGGGGAATCACTTAAAATCCTGTGGTTTAGGTACTTACTCAGTGCTGGTACTGGAGCTGCTGAGCACCACCCAGCCTTTAATATATTTATCCTCAATTATCTTTCTGAAGTTTCCATCTATTATTTGTTTGGGTGGGAAAACAGGGTACCGAGAAGTAAAACCAGAAGTCAGACAGCCTGTCTGCAGCGCAGTGAGTAATTGGACCCCTGGATCCCAAGCTGCCACTGTAATCACTGTACTGCATTCCTCAAATCTGTAATAATTAAAACGACAGTCTGAGCCATTGGTTGATGGGGTGGGCTGGAGCCTTTACGCTTGGGAATATGAGAATGGGAAGTCACTGAAGCTAGTGAGAGAATTTTTCTGGCTCTTCCAGTAGTAGCTCAGCATTAGAACACCAAACTTGTTAAATAACTGGAGATTTTTATTTCACAGGCCAGTTTGATTTTAGCTTTACAAATGCATGTTTTGATTCATCTCAACTTAAAAATGGAACATAAAATTGCTACAGGAGTTTAATCGTCATGAAAGAACTCTGAAACGCAGTTAATAAAAATGTTTTATCTGTGTGAATATATACTAATCTCAACCTCTATTAATCATTCTAACAATGTGCGTGAGTTTGGGTAATCTCTCTTCTAATAAATGTTCATGTGGGCAATCTGCTAGCCATTGCCAGTTTCCTAAATGAATACCTTAATGGTTTCTGTAAGATTTTTTTTCGGTGATCTTGAATTCAGACTGCAGAAGAAGACACCTTGATAATACCAAGTTTTTTGAGTTATCCAGTAGATTATGTAACCCTCCTGCTCAAATAATGCTAGTCTAGTGCTGTTAATTTACTGTTGCTCTCTGTTCCATTTAGCAAGAGGATCTAACTAGAAATGGGAAAACTAGAAAACTGGTCTGGGATATTGGAAAAATACAATATGGATGTAATTTTGCTAGTTAAATTGGGAACTGTCTATAATTTCTTAAATAGCAGGAACTGCGTATCTGTTGGGTGAACTAAAAGTCTGCTGTTTGTTTAGGGTCTCCAGTTAGGTTTTGCAGTTGAAGTTTTCATTCATTCAAAGAATTCCTTAAAAATCAAGAACGAATATTCAGGAGCAAAAAGCCCTTGGTTCTGTTGTTGTGCTTTAACATATTAGAACCCGTGTTCTTGGATTTCATTATCTTTTGCAGCAGTTATATTTTATGGTAAGCAAAGGATCTTAAAGTTTGTTGTTCTTATTCCTTTAAAATCTTTATGGTGGATAAATATATTTGTAATTTGCAAACAAAGAAAAACTTCAACAAGTGCAAAAGTGGAATTGATATTCTGGACGTATAGAGTTCAGTGAACATTTTAATATTCCCTTCTCTTCTCTATTGTGCCTACAGTTTCTCCCTAGGCACATTTTAAAAGGCTTTAGGACTGATTTCTCAGGGTGTGCTTCACTTGGGGAGTGTTTCACCAGGTTTCAGCATTTGTGCTGTGGATTCTGCTGCTGCTTTAGTTTTGTCTAGGTAACACATGACTTAATGAGCTGCAATCGGGGGGTGCTCCTGGAGGTTCTGCAAAACAGTTGGGTTGTTTATTTCTCAGGGTGCAGAAGTCTGGGAGAAGATAGTACAAATGACAAAAAAAGTGTGCATTTAGAGTAGTTGTGGTCAGGAAAGCACATCAACTTATCAATTTATTTTGTCACGGTATTTAAATATAATATTTAGGTCCAGAGATTCATAGATCTTAGCAGTCGCTTCAGCCCTCACTGGGAAGTAAAAGAGGTCTGTTGCTGTATGACTTCTCCTTTCTCTTTCTTCTGCCTTTTTCCTTAACTTTCTTATCTTTTTCATTACCCCTGCTCCAGTAATTTCTTAAATATTTAATTTCAAGAAAAAATATTAACATTTCAGTGGGTCCTGGGAAGTTCTTTTGTACAGTCTGCATGTATTTAAAAGGTTGCTGAATGGTTGCCTCAGTGTCCTGCTGAACGTTAATTTCCAAAGCTGGTTTGGATTTGGCGTGACTACACCTCAGATGGACATTGTCATGTGAGATTTTAACACTGTAATACCTCTTGCATCACTAGATCAGAAGAGGCTTTTTAAATGGATTGCAGATGTCCTGTTCTTATGTGTTAAGTGCTTTCCAGATTTCATTCTCTTTAAAGAAGCTTCTTTGCAGCGACCCGATGTCGTTAAATTTATCAGTATTTCCCTAGCATTGGGTAAATAAAATAAAATTTAAAAATGAAAAAGGTGGCAAAACACTTCTTGGAATGGTTGTTGTATGTAAACTGTACTGGCTACAAGTGTCATCTCCTGCAAGAGGCTTTTGGAGTACCTGAGGGATTTGCATGGTCTTTTTTTGAATTACCCAAAGGTGTAATGAGTAAAGTTGTACTGAATATTGGCTTAGTGGTGCACTTGTTTGGGACTCTATCTTAAAGGTGACCTGCAAGCCTTGCTTTTATCAGATAGTCAGAAATCCTGACAAAATTTCAATTTTATTGTCTTAAATGCAGTGCAGAGCGTATCAAGTGCTACTTGCTTCTTTTTAATAACAGCACAGTGTCAACTTCGTTATCGTTTGAAACGTGAAAATCTGGTTGCAGATAAACAGTTTACTTTTGAAAGCTGGAAAAATATATTCTCCAGATAAAGTGCGTTCCCAAATATTTGAGGAAATTAGTCTAATTGTATTGCTGTTACTGTTGCTGGATATTTGATGTTTTCATCGGAAATCTTGATATATTTTGTAAGGATTTGTTATTTGTGATTTTTATTCTGTTTTTGGGTTGAGACTCTGCAAAAGCCCACCCAGAGGTACAGAGGCTTTTGAAGGAACAGTAAGATGAGCAGTAATTTTCAGTTAGATGAATCCACATTTAAGTTGTTTCGTGTTTGAAGGAGCACTGTGTCTTCTGCAGGTGATTGTGTAAGTACTGGTTAATGTGGACATGCATTTCTGAGAGAAGTACTGAGACCTTAATAGTAGCTAACAGCTTTGCATTTGATATTTAAATGCATGGGTATACACATTTACACTACAATGCATTGCCGGTTTGATTTTTTTTTGTTTGGGTTTGTTTTGGGCTGGTTTTTTTAAGATAGCTCCATTTTTAGAGTTTTTCTAGATGACTTAAAACCTAATAAGGGAATCTTTGCCCTGGGAGATTAAGGACTGTTAACATTACAGCTATTTAGTAGTTCCTGTTCTTTACTTTTTAAAGATCTGATTCTTTTCTGACTTCTAGTTGCCTGTAGGTTTTGAATTAAAAACTAGCCTCTGGGAAATCAATCATAAAATATTCATTCACTTTAAGAGGAGGCAAGGATTTCATCTGTGTACATGCCTTTTAAACTTGTAAATACAAGTTTTCAATGGAGTTTTAGGCCGTGAAAGCAAATCGCAGAGTTCAGTATGCAGAGGGATGCTTACCTTTGCTCATGTTGAATATTTATGCCAGCTCAGTGCTGAATGAGTGCGGGAGGGAGGCATGTGTGGTGTGATGATCTCGTTATTGAGCTGTGGGGACTGAACCGTTCGCGCTGCCATTGACCAGCCCCGTAAGTGAAACCGAAGAGATGCATCCAGCACGAGCGCCGTTGCTTTTAAATGCTGTGCATTTTAAAACAGCTTTTTATGCCACACTGCCCCATCCCAGGAAGTATTTAGTAGAGGTGTTATACACTCTGGAAGAATAACAAGACTTCAGGGAAGAACTGGTTTGGTTTGGGTTTGCCATCGTGTGTTTCCTGTACAGAAAGAAGGTAAAGGTGAAAATCCTCCAGGAAAGGGAGGGTTTTGATGCCAGGATTTGTGTTGCATCAGAAGCACGAACAACCTTTTCACCACTCTTATCACGTGATTGTTCTAATGACTTGTGGTTGTTGGGTGTTGTAAGAAGAACAGATTTCACCCCTGTTGTGTGACCCTACTGGATTTTGCATTAGTGCATAGTCCTGGGCAGCACTGACACCTTGGTTTCTACTTTCAGCCGTATCATCCCCCTGCCAAACAAAAATCTTACTCTCATATATATGATGCTGCCCATTCTGTTGTTTGAAAACCTACTCAACGTGAAACTAAACATTGACTTTAGGCCTGCCTTTTCCTGTTAGTTCTCCTTTAGAGTAGTAGTAGCCTGCGTCTCCTCTGTGTTTACATTTACAGAGGAAAAGTTCATACAACTGTGAAGTAAAATTCAATGGAGTTTTTTAAAAACTGTGTTTAGAGTGATTCAAGATTTTTCCTTTCAGGTTTGCTATTCCTTATTTTTGGCTGCAGAATAGCAAAATTCAGTGAAGGCTTGTAGTAGCTGTGCTTATGAATAAGTGAGCTTAATTTTTGCATGAAACTTTGTCTCAGAATTGGTTTTGTGAAGTTCTTTAAATTGGTTACCATGTATTTTGTCCTTTATTTGATTTTTAGTTTCTTCTGGAATGTGCTTGTTGTTTATGTATCCTGAATCTCTGCCTAAGACAATGGGTGGGGAGTTGGGTTTAGATTTATTTTTTTTTTAGGGGAAAAAAGTCTTATGCAATTATATCTTATCCTAAATATTTTCTTTCTGTTTTTTGTGTTTCTGACTTAGGAATTTTATGTGCTTGGTGGAGATGGAAAAGGAAGAAAAGCAAGGTGGCCTCCTGAAGAAAGAAGGCAGCAAATACTTAATGGAACTTTGTTTCTGTGGAACCATGTTTTGAGTGCTCCTCCTAGACGTTGTCCATAAATATCCTAGATATCAGCTGATTGCTATGGTTGGAAACCTGGCTCGCCAAACAGTGTACACTGGGAGAAGCCTGCCTAGGATAATACATTTTCTATTGTTTCTGAAAGTCTGTAAGAAAACGCTATAGACATCTACCTGTTATTAACTCTGCATCTTGATTCAGCAAAACTAGTCTTTGAAGTGAACAGAACCAGAGCCTTTTTGGAAACTTTTATTGAACATGACTCATGGAGAAGAGCTTGGCTCTGAGATGCACCAGGATTCTGTTGTTCTAACTTACCTAGAGGGATTACTAATGCATCAAGCAGCAGGAGGCTCAGGTACTGCAGTTGACAAAAAGTCCACTGGGCATAGTGGGGAGGATCAAAACTTTAAGATTTCAGGAAATATATTTCCCAGCTGTCAAAGTAATGGTCCAGTTCTTAACACAAGTACATATCGGGGATCTGGCATGCTGCACCTCAAAAAAGCAAGACTGTTGCAGTCTTCAGAAGACTGGAATGCAGCAAAGAGAAGGCGGTTGTCTGATTCCATTGTGGATTTAGATGGAAAAAAGGAAGCTTTGTTGGCTGGCATGGTTGAAAATGTGCCTAAAGGCAAACAGGATAGCACATTACTTGCCTCTTTGCTTCAGTCATTCAGCTCTAGGCTGCAGAGTGTTGCTCTGTCACAGCAGATTAGACAGAGTCTTAAGGAGCAAGGGTATTCCCTTAGCCACGATTCTCTACAAGTGGAGAAAGATTTAAGGTGCTATGGTGTTGCATCCAGTCACCTGAAGACTCTGCTGAAGAAGAGCAAAGCAAAAGATCAGAAGCTGGACAACAGCCTGCCTGACATAACTAAGAACCTGCCCAAAGAGAGGTTTATAGAATCTCCTCATGCGGTGCAGAGCGGCCCTAAGGTGATGAATGAGCCCCTGTCATGTGCTGCAAGGTTACAAGCTGTTGCAAGCATGGTGGAGAAACGATCCAGTCCTGCTGCTTCGCCCAAGCCCAGCGTAGCATGCAGCCAGCTGGCCTTGCTCCTTTCCAGTGAAGCCCACTTGCAGCAGTACTCCAGGGAACACGCTTTAAAAGCACAAAATGCCAATCAGATTGCAAGCGAGAGACTTGCAGCAATGGCCAGATTACAAGAAAGCGCTCAGAAGGACATGGGCCAGTTCGGTTTGGCCAAAGGAATGACAAGCCATCTCAATGGTCAAGCAGGATCATCCCCCAAAACAGTCGCTAGCAAAGGCAGTATGGCACCGTTTCAGAGCTCGGTGGGAATCATGCATTCGCCTCCCAAAACGGTGGGATACAAAAGTACCGTGGAAAGGAGTAACCTGAAAACGTCTCCCAGCAACAGTTTGCTCTTACATCTGCTGAAGAGCCAGAATACCACCAAGCACGTGAAAGGGCGTGAGCAGAGTGAGAGAGCCAGCATTTTTGAAGACAGCAGCACACCGACAACTGTTGATGAGTATTCAGACAACAATCCCAGTTTTACGGAAGACAGCAGCGATGATGAAAGCTCCCATTCTAACTGTCTTCCTATAGACCTATCCTTTAAGCAGAGGACAGATAAACCAGATGCAAGTCCACCTGCATCGCTGGATAACCTGACTCAGTCCTTGCTTCATAACTGGGATCCAAAAGTTTCCTGTCCAGGGAACAAGGAAGAGAAAGACACTCCGAAAGCTTCTAACCTGAATCCCCACCAGAAAGTAACGCTGCTTCAGCTGTTACTTGGGCATAAGAGTGAAGAACAGGTAGACAAGAGTAACGACCCTCAGGGACCACACAGTACAGCTGATGTGGCAAAATTCACTGTACAGACTGGGAAAAGGACTCCTGTTACTGACAGTCCCAGTGCCAACCGCATGACTCCGTTAAGCACTCCACCTTTGCTGGCTTCTACAAAGGCAGACTCTCCTATCAATCTCTCACACCAGTCCATGGCTGTCAAGCGGAGCTCGCCACCCTACGCCTGCAGCATCCAGCCGGACAGACTGATGAATCCCGCGTCTAAACACTTGATAGACCTGTCCAAAAGCAAAGAAATTCAAGGAGCTAAGCTGAGCAGGACCGAGAGTCCCCAGAACTCCTCGGCATTCAGCGCCAGCAAGCTGCTGCAGAACCTGGCTCAGTGCGGCATGCAGACTTCCATGTCGAGCGAGGAACAAAGAGCTAGCAAACAGCTGCTGGCAGGGAGCATGGATAAACCTGTGGGCTTGATTGATAGATTGAACAGCCCTCTGCTTACGAATAAATTGAGTATGCATGAAGAAAATAACAAAATATTCAGTTGTCAGCCCGCACCCGCTGAACAAGGACTTCCAGGTTCGGAAATAGAAAATCTCCTTGAAAGGCGCACTGTCCTTCAGCTGCTTCTGGGAACTCCCAGTAAAGGTAAAAGTGAAAAGAAAGAGAGGATGCTTTTAAGAGATGAAAGTTCTCAGGAACAGACAGACAAGGCTTTGAATGAGCAAATATTGACGGTGAAAATAAAAACTGAACCATCTGAAGAATCAAATGTTCCTTATAATTCAAATGCACAACAAGTAAGAGAATGCAAGGGTAACAAATTCCAAGGGTTTGTTCATTCGCTGCAGAGAAACACAGCTGCTTCTCCAGCATCCGAGGAGTTGAAATCTGAGCCTCTTTCACCTCAAGATTTCTCCTTTTCCAAAAATGGCCTGCTAAGTAGGTTGCTGAGACAGAATCAAGACAATTACCCTGCAGATGAGCTGGACAGGAGTCACCGAAACAATGAGCTGACACACCTTGAATCCAAGAGTCTTTGCACGGTACCGAAGAAGAGGAAGCTTCATGCCGAGCCTTTGGAAAGCCCATTAAAAAAGATGAAAAGTAACGTGTCTGATGCTGCAAACAATCACGCTTCTCCTACCGAGGCACTGTACGGGCCTTTGCTTAACCAGCAAGAACTGAAATTCAGCAGAAGCGATGCTGAATTTAAATATGCTGTAAGTCATGGTTCAAATAGTGAAACTGAAAATAGGAGTTGGTCTAGAGATAGTAAAGGCTTTAATGTGTTGAAACAGCTGCTTCTCTCAGAAAACTGTGAGAGAGATCTGTCACAACATAGGAATAACATACTAACAGAGGGCAAGAAAAAAGGAAACAAAACCAGTGCAACAATCAATAAACCTGAATTCACCATTTCTTCAGTAAGATCGTTGGTGGGAAGCCCCGTGCAGCAGAACAATTGCGTAGATCACAGAACATTTCAGTATCCTGTAGCAGTAAAAAGTCCTGCCAGCTCCCCCTTCCCTGAACATTTGGGGAGTACAGTGTCCAGGCTCGAGCCCGACCAGTTTAGCATGTGTTCCATGCCCAGTGAGAAAGGGCCCATCAGATGGGTGATCACGGGCATGGACAAGAACGATTACGAGAAAGACTCTCCGAGACTGACCAAAACCAACCCGATATTGTACTACATGCTACAGAAAGGTGGCAACTCTGTCAGCAGCCAAGAAGCACATGACAAAGAAATTTGGAATGAACCTCCATTTACCGAGAGTTCAGCTCATGTTACAATCAAAGAGGAGTTGACATCTGACGCAGAGCTCAAAACTCCTTTTAGTAACTTAAGAAGCCCTTACAACAGCCATATGGGGAGTAACACCTCTCATCAGCATGGTGGTGTGAATGGAGAAGTGCATGGACTTCTGGAAAAAGTGCGAACAATCAAAAAAGAGCCAGAATAAACTGCAGCCTCCTCAGTGAGTTTACAATCAGAGGTTTTGAATCTTTGTTTTAAAAAAAAAAAAAAAAGAAAAAATAAGTATGAACTTTACTACTGTAAAAAATTAGCATGATTTTAAAAAAAAAAAAAAAAGCATGGTCTAACTGAAACATGTTTTCATTTGATAAACTTTTTATTTTTCTGGTGATGTTATTTAAAATACATGTAGATAAAATTTGCTTTACAGTAGATTGTCACAAGGAAACTAGAAGGGTTGTAATTTGTACAAGACGTTTCTGTATGTATCAGATTAAGTTATGAGTACTCTTTGATCAGAGTCTTATTTGGATCTGCAAGCTTTTGGTATAACATAAAGTGTAAGCGTACAGCCTAGGTGGTGGTAATGCTGCGTTTCCTCCCTCCCTGTAAAATAATCCTTATTTTTTTGAAGCCTGAGCATAGAGACAGTGTACTTTTTTTTTTTTTTGAATGTTTTAATATGTTTTGTGAAATTTTAAGAATAACTTTTAAGAAAAGGAGCAGTCCGTCCAAGGTATTAGCTTGTCATATTGGAAAACCTGCGTCAGTGTTAATAATTGAAGTGCACTGAAATGTATTTTTTAGTGCTTCCAAAATTTGTATTGTTATTTTTAAATCTTGTTTGTGGTCCTGCCAGAATAGTGGTGTAAAATCTATTTTTCTTCCTTGCCCTGCTCTTGACGAATGCCTTCCTCAGAACTCTTAGCCATAGTTATGAGTTAATAGTTACGATTAAGGGTTTTTTCTAGGTTTTTATAAAAAAGGCAGATTCTCATAGGCCACGCAAGTATTGCGTGAGTCCTTTCGTCGGCACATTCCTGTCACTTCCCTGCCTAAAAAGGGAAAGCCAAAATGCCTCTTGGAGTAGTGTGATGGAGAAGGCTTAGTACATGTATTCAGTGAGGAAAATGCTGGAAAGCTTGTGAAGGGGATGAGCGGAATTGTCTGTTCAGCACCATCCTGCTTCCCTGTGGAAGAATACCAACTGTGCTAAAGCAGCACATCAGACTTTCACTCAAAGATGGAATAGGATTTTAATGAAAAATGTGTTGGCCTCTTCCTACAGCCAGGGAAAAGAATCTATAATCTGCCAATATTTATTACTCTCTGAACAGCTGATGCATGGTTTAATGCACTACCCTTTCACTGCAGAAAATCTGGCTTTAGAATAATTTTCCAGGTAGCACTGAGGATAAAACTGTGGTTTTGTCATGTTTCTGTAATGGATAGTGGGATATGTCTGAGAAATCCTTCTCTGCCCTTTTCCTCAATCCCCACCTGTGCTGTGATTTGTAACATCTGGCAATATCAGCCTGAGATGGGAGGAACTGAAAATTGCAGTCAAAGCCGAGACACCTTAAAAGAATTGCTGGCTGGGGAAGAGCCATGTGGCTCTGCTTTCCCGTTAGCACTGTCAGTGTTAACTCCATTTGCAGCCCTTATTTCTCTGGGGGGAGGAAGAGGACAAAATCCAGTTCCTCTAAATTGTATGAATTATTGGCAAGCAGAAGTTTTGCTGAACTTTCTGCTCCCCTAAAGAAAAAAGTTCTCTGTGGCGTCTTGATTTCATTGATAATCCTCTCTGCCATCAGCGAGCAGCTAAGCAGTTGGCTGGCACAAATAATGGAAGCTCCGCTCTGGTTTAATTTTGTCTGTTTTCACCATTGCAGGCCGATGACATGACAAAACTGCTGTTTCTGTCCGTCTCACGTCTGCATAGCAGAGATGAGTGACGGGGCATTTTGCTCTTTTCCTGTCTGGTTTGGTTTCAGAGATCCTTTTCCCGGGACTCCTGGCTTGCTGAGACAGAGCGAGCTGTTTGTCCCCCTCTGGTCCCTGTCCCCAGCCCGAGATCAGTTCCTCCTCTTTCCAGTGCAGTTCCTACTGAAAGGGACTTCTCCTGTCTGACAGCTGGAAAATGCACCACTATTCTGTTTTGCCTCCCTCCGGGGGACACCTTCTTTTAGGGAACACAAATATTTGGCAGTATCCGATATAAAACATTCCCCCTGGTTTTTATGAGAAATAACAGAGCAATTTAAAGATATATTTTTATGTTATTTCAGTGAAGCGTAATATATTAATGGGCTGTACAAAGAAGATTTATATTTTAAAACCTTCACACAAATCTAATATCATTTTAAATGTCATTGTCTGAAGTATAATATAAAAATAAAATTTTGTTTGTCTTTAATATTGCATTTATAAGTGGCCCAATGACAATTCAGATGTCTCATAGAATAATCGTTAATGAGATAAAGTATATTTTGGATTGACAGTGGAACTGAATTCTTTTTATATGAGTCAACCCAGCAGAAATATTAAAAAGATGGTATTTGTTCCATCCATTAAATGTCTTTTAAAGTCTTAATTGATTATTTTTCTTGAAACAATGTGTATATAGGTAGGAAATATATACAATATAGACGAATAGATGGTCCCCAGACTAAATACAGGGCTATAATTTGCTTGAAGGGCTCCACAGAAAAATGCAGCGTGAGAGGACGTGGAATTACCTGGTTGAAAAAACTTCTTCAAAGTTAAGTTGAGCTGAAGAGTGGGGAAGAGATTCTGACCCTAACCAAAAGTAATACTGGAATCGAGCAATGTGCTGACCTTTGTATTTATTCTAGGGTAGTCTATTGTTATAATATATACTTTTGAACCTTTAGTTTTGAAAGTTTTATAAAACGGTTAAGTTAAAATGTTTAACAGTTTGACCAGTTAAGGATTTAGCTTTCTTTTTAGTTGATGTTAATGAAAGGGTATTGCCATTCTCACAGACGTCAGTAAACTAGTGCACGAGAATTTAAGTTCAGGACATGGTGTTCATGGAAGAACCTTATCTCTTGCAGACATTGCAATCTCAAACAGCAGGTAACAACGCCAAGGCCCTTGAGAGAGTGCAGGACATGCCAAGGGAATGCTCAGTCAGCTGCTAAGAGGGCAGCAGTCTCCTCCTGTATGAAATTCTCCAGTATCACTGGTGTTACCCCCTCCCTAGGGAAGAGAGGTCGTCTTTGAACCTACCCCATCCACATTTACAGCATTTTACACCTTAGGACCAAAGGCTCTTGAGTTATTGTTTGTCTTGTAGCATGGGTGAGTAAAAAGGAGTTGTTGTTTTTTGCCTTGGGGACTTTTCCATCCGAAAAGAGGGGTGCAGCAGCTGGGTTTGTTGCCCCAGGAGAGGCCGGTAGGGCTGGCCACGTTTTTCCAAGCAGCTCTAAGGTCCCTGATTTCCACCAGTCCTCGTAGATGGATTGCAAACCAAGGTCATCTCTTGAGTAGCACTCGGTACTCTCAGCAACTCCTGTCCCCTCTAGGCCTTTAGAGTGTAGACATGAAGCAAGATGGGGCCTTGGCGGATCTCGGCAGCAGCAGCTGTACCGGCAGGGTGGTGCAGGATCGATGGGAGCTGGTGTGTGATCTCAGCGTCAAAGGAGCAAGCAGAGAGGGGAGAACACCTCTCAGTTACAGCCAGCTGAGACTGCTCGGGGAAAGCTGCCTCCAGCTCTCAGAGCAGTGAGGAAGTGAGTTAGGGAGCTGTCTCCATACCACGCTTGGAGCTGCAGTTGCAGCCCCTTGGAAGTTGAACCCGAATTAACTTCAGCCCCACTTATCTGGGAAGGGGTGGGGCTGAAGCAGTTGGGTTGTGGGGTGCCCGGTGCCTTGCTCGAGGGGGCGTCTCCAGCACCCGGTGGAGCGCCCAGGCCAGCTGGATTTGGGGATTGACTTGGAATTGCCACGCAGATTTGCCTTTGCTTTCCAGAGAGAAGTGTCTGGGACTCAGATATCCAGGTTTCTAGTGTCTCCTCTGCCAAAGCTTGAGGAAATGATGGTGGGTAAAGCATGACCGCAGAATCAAAGGTGGAGAGCTGGAGGGCTTCTCTACTGATACCACAGAGCTGGGCAGCTCAGTTTGAGAAGTTTATATGAGATCAAAAGGGAATTCAGCCATAACTTTCACTTTTCTTAGCCATTTACTCTTAGTGATGTTTTTAAATTTTTAATTTACAAATGTTTTTAAAAGAAAGAAATGAGTGGTTTAAAATTTCCCTGTTAAATGTTGGTGAAAGTATTACAGCTCTCATTGACGTCAGTGACATGATATTACCAGTTTGTTCTCTGCCACATCTTACAGAGGAGTAAACTGGTAAGTATATATTATATATATATTTATATATAATGTAAATATGTTGACTTGTTACGCCTATAATATGTTGAAATTGGTTTTTAAAAGGTGATGTAAATAGTGGTTTCCTTAATGAAAAATACATATTTTGTATTGTTCTAATGCAAAGGAAAAAAACCTTTTAATCTTTTTTGTTATGTATATTCCATGTATAAGTGTAAATATGATCACATAGGTTTAAAAACTTTTGCATGTATGTATACAGTTGCAAGTCTGGAAGAATGTATAGAAAAATTCTTTTATTTAAAGTTGTGATTACCTGCTGCATGAAAAGTGCATGGGGGACCCTGTGCATCTGTGCGTTGGCAAAAAAAAAAAAAAAATGTCTTAACAAGTCAGGTCAGTTCAAAACACAACAGTATTCCACTTCTGGACATGACTTCTGCTGTGGTATTTTAGCTTTGTGAAAGAATGTGCTTCAAATCAAAAGGGTCTGGAAAAAAAAAAAATGCAAACCTACTTTAAAAACATGAAGTGCTCATACAACTATAATAAGTCATGTAAGTTCAGGACTCCATTTTGCGTAATTGAAATATTGTACCAGGACTATTCCATCCCTGTAAAACAAAGGAGTATTGATTTTCATTGCCATACATAAGAATTCGGGATTTTACCACAACCAGTTTTATTGTGATGTGTCTTCAGTAATTTAACTGGTCTCATTTTTTTTATTAGAAATTAATTTCCTCATGTGATGTCACAAAACTGTACATACTGCAGTGTGAAGTTTTTTTAAATCTTTCAGTGTTTACTTCCTGCAGAAGATTTGAATAAATGAGAAAAATGCATTGTCTTGATGGTTTTTAAATCTGCTTTATTTCATGTGTGCTTTCTGTTCTCGGAGTGTTACTGGGCTCTTTGCATCAGTGCTGTTGAGAGAAATTTCTGACACCAAAAGTACCTCAAGGAACTTGGGCACACACAGCCTTCAGCAAGGCTACCGACTGGAAACTGAGAGTTGTGGAGCTGGAAATGAAACAATCTAAATCAGATTAGCAGCTTTACTTCACAAAGCTCTGTATTATGTTTTATTTAAATACCCTTCTGCTTATTAACTTGAAATCAGTGACCATAAACTGGAAACCTCTAAATGGGAATTCTCATGTGAAAATAATTTTAAATGTTAAGGCATTGTTGAGGTCCCTTGTGCAGGGCAGAAAGATCTGTTTTCCCACTAAAATCTACTTTGGCTCATATCACAAAGAAGACTTCTCAGTTTATTTATGTTCTTCAGCAAACATGGAGAATAAGCGAACATGATCTGCCCATGAGGCCCACACAAAGGTTTAGCGGTGCACTTCCATCATATTTTGGAGTTTTTAAGTCAGCTTACGACATTAGTGCAAATGATAGATTGCAGCATTAGTGCAAGTGCTGTCTCTCCAGAAAAGTTTTGTTCCAGGGTGTCCAGACACAGTGTCTGTACAGTTGCAAGCAAGCACCTAGGACAGGTCATGAGTGTCTTGGGTGACACTAACAGCTATTTTCATGAATCATCCTGCACTTCCTGGTCTCAGCAATAAATTGTGCTCCTGAGGTTCTTTGGAAGCATTCTGGAAAGCAGAAAATGTAATACATAAAGGTAATTTAAAAACAATGATTCTGAGTTCACAGATCTCAACCAGGGCTTCCTGAACTATATAACTGAGCATTTTAATTGTTTGGTGTCCAAAATGGAATAGGATGGGGATGCTGTCTCTGGATACGTCACCTTGTAGTATGGATGTAATGTCACCAGTGATGCTCAGGTGTGCTTCAGAGGGAAAGGACCCTGACCCAGCTTCTGCACAGACTCTTCTCTCTGTAAGTAGGCTTGGTGTAAGGGATCAATGGCTGAGCCAAAATTCAGCAACCTGAAAAAGCAATATCCCTGAGGAGCCAATCTAATCTTCTAATGGCAGTGCAGCTTGGAAATCATTTCTTGAAATACGTGCTTTCCTCAGTGCTGTGTTCCTTTTCGGTTTTGAGTCTGCCCACCAGGCAAAGCCAACACTATGCCTCTGTTTCTCCAGTGGTGATGCCTTAGGACAATTCCATGGTGCACCTGACTATCTCTGACTTTTATTACATGGTGGGGGGGTTCAGGCTCTTTCAAATTCACTACATTTATTCGGTTGTGCTGTAGCACCAAGTCAAACTCACACGGCGTCTACCAGAACAAGCCGGGCTGCGGAGCTGAGCGTCTGGTGTGCTAAACAGCCTGTGGGGTGACGAGGATGTGGAACAGGTGTGATATCCCAAGAAACATTCCCCCCTGAGTGAATGTTAACAGCGTTTGCTTGGTGATTCAGAATGAACTCACTCAAAAGTGCCTCACACTGCCACTGAGCTCTTTGCAGACAGAGCTGTGCTCACACAGAATCTTCTTGGTCTCCAGCTTGTTCCTCACAAAATGAAAGTTGCATGTGATGTTGATGGGGTTTTTTT
>VZTA01017115.1:0-65631 GCA_013398855.1 Mohoua ochrocephala
GAGGTGGAGAGAGCAAAAGGGAGACGCGGATAAAGAAGAACGTGTGGGGACAGGGCAATGAAGGGCTGAGAAAAATGAACAAAAAGGATACAGAAGCCCGAGGACCTGGCAGCAGGAGAAAGAGAAATTGAGAAACAGAGGGGCAGAGGGGAAAAACCAGGAAGTGGGGCAGAAACAGAGAAGAAAAGGGATGGAGAGCAGGAAAAAAAGCCCAAAGGGAAAGAGGGAGGTGGACACCGATTTGGAAAAGAAATGTAGATATGGGAAATAGGGCAAATAAGAAGATCCCCAGGCCTCATGTACCTCTGGAGCATATGCTTCAGGGCTGTGTCCTGGGGTTCACCACCCGTTACATGGAGTCTCCCTCAGTGGAAACATTCAAAACCAATCTGGATGAGTACCTGGTGGAACCCTGTAGGGTACCCTGCCTCAGCAGCGTGTTTGGATTAGGTAATCTCCAGAGGTCCTTTCCAACCTTAACAATTCTGTGATTTCGTGATTCTCCTTCAAAGTAGGGGAAGGACTCCTTTTCCTCCTCACCACCCCACGCAGTCATCAGGGGAAACACACTCTCTCCAGCTGCTCTTGGCAGTCAAGGCCTGGAGGGAGGGATGGGGCCTGGGGCCATGACACAAAGTGATGCTGCATCCCAGATGGCCTTTCAGTAACTCGGAGGTCGGTGGAGAACAGGGTTGCCATGTGGCTAGGATGGCCAAGGCTGCCTCCAGGAGCACTGCCCATGAGCACAAACCCCATCTTGGCTGAGTCCCTGTCAGCAGGGCCAGGGGCTGGCAGCGCTACCTCACCAGCTGAGCTTCCACCGTGCCCAGTGGTGCAGACCCCAGCATGTGAGGAGCAGAAATCACCCTCCCAGCCGAGCTCTGGTACGGTGCCCTACACCTGTATGCTTCTCTTCTTGTGTGGGGAAGGGACAGAGCAGGGGCTGAAGAGTCAGGGCCTCAGCCCTTGGGGATGAGGGGCTACTGCACAGCTGCCTAACAGGGCTGGACCTCCTTGCAGCTTGCTTTTGTTCAGCTCTGTTTCATGTGCCACTGGAGCATGCAGAGCTCAGGTGGCAGCTCCACTGTCACCTCAACCCACCCACCAGGCATCTGCTGCCTGCAGGACTGGGGAGCCATGAGATCCCTAGTTCATGCAGACCCTTCTGCCACTGTCTGCCTCCCTTTGCACCAGCAGTGGACCCCTCCATAGCTCACTTCCCCAGCTTCCTCACCCCAGCACTCAGCAGAATTGGGATCACCCCAGACCAGCGCCCTGCTTAACTAGCCAGGTGTTCACATCCTGCAGTACCTTCCTATCCTCCAGCATCCCCCGCCTCACCAGCAAGGCTGCTCGGCCTGCGCATGTGTCGCCTGGTGTTATCCACCTTCCTTGGATGGGAGCTGAACCCAGTGAGTGGTCTCTGCAGTTTGACGTGCATGGTGAACCCCTGGTGACATAACTTCTGAACAATGCACCGTATCTACTCCAGCACTTGACACCTTTGCCAGACTGCCTCAAATCACTCATAACTCATCCAAACCACTCCTGAGAAAAAGCATTTTGCAGCACTATCTGCATTATAAGGGCTTTCGTCATCCTCCTTTCTCCTTGCTCAGCTGTTAAAGTGTGACTGTGGCCAATTGTCCTTTATCTCTGTTGGTTCACAGCATGAGGTGCTGAGGTTTGGCTTGGAAGTCAAGTCAGTGCTAGAAGGGCTGACTGGGCAAACTCAGCAGCAAGCTTTGGGAGAGGTGGTGGAAGAAGAGCTGCCTCACCTGCAGACAAACTCATCCACAGAGAGAGGATGCCCAGCTCCAAACTTGCTGAGTTGTACTGATGTGACCCAAAGGAGAAGCAAGCTCAAGACGAAAAGGAACAAGTCACGTAACTTCACAAGGTCAGAGCACAGCCCGAACCAGTAGGTAGAGCTTTGATGTGAACCTCGTCTGTAAGCCCCAGTCTGCAGCAGTCCATCCCAGGTTTCACAGGGAAATGGCAATGAGAGAAAACGTCTGCCTCCCAGCTCTTTGGTGAAAGATCCTGGTTTCTGTATTCATGTAATTTGCATCTGCAGGAGAAGGGGACTGAGCAATGAATCCATCCAGAGCTGAGGGGCAGGTGTGCATCCTCACTGTAGGATCTCAGGCAGAAGGGCCCGGTTTTATCTTCTCTGGGGAAGCCTTTTGCAGTGGCAGCACAGTTCAGGTGGACATGGGAGAGGAGGAGCATGGCAGACTTGCACAATAATCTTGTTCTTGCTGTTTCATTCGTTGACAACAGCCTGTGAGAGAAACACATCTTCAGGTCCCTGCACTGATGATGAAGCCTATGTAAGCAGCGATGCCAGCAAAGAGCCTGGTTGCACATCAGGAGTGCAGTAAGTTGCGTTTTCTAGACTCCAGGGTGTATATTTCGTTGTCAGACATACTCATTTTTGCCGGATTATGTGGTTAAATGGCTGTGTGTGGAACAAAGCAACCCAGGCATTTCCAAGAATTCACTTGGAAACGTGAATTTTTAAATGTGATTAAGAGCTGAGGAGTTCAGAAAGCGGCTGGACTTCAGCAAAGCCCCTGGATTCCGTCTGTCTGCGTTTGCAAGCTCAAAGTGGGATATTGCAGCACCAAGTCTCCTGCCTGCAGAGAGCCCTAATATAGGTGGATTTGCCATCCTTGTGAGATCAGTGACCTTCAGCCTGTACCCCTGTGAATCATTTGCAAAGTAGGGCTCTCTGTTCAGGCAGCCGGGGCACTCAGGAGTCACTCTTGCAGCAGCAGAAGTGATCAGGAAGGGAAAATCTCCGTCTGGGGAGCGGGGAGGGTTTCCTTCATGAGGGATGTGGGCATTGCTTCCATCCATCCTAGGGCCAGACAACAATTGTGGCCTTGTTTTTCTAGCACAACATCTGCTGCTGCAGTGTCAGTGAGAGGCAGTGAAGCGGTTTGTCATCCCCAGCTGCCCCCAGACCCCACAGCGCACGGCAAGCATGGCCATGGAGCTGGACAACTGCTGTCCCATCTGCCTGGACAGCTGGGAGGAGGCCAGCTAGGTACTGCCACGGCTGCTCTGCTTCTGCCGAGTGTGCCTCCTGCAGCGGGCTGGGCGCGAGCCCGAGCGCTCCCTCTGCAACAGGAGGGTGGCCTCCATCCTGCACTCGGTGTGGAGGGATTATAACCTTGAGGAGCATGGCATTCCACCCCACGGGGCACCGTCAGACACGTTTCACTCGAGAGGAGGAAGTCTCTGCTACCGAGCTGCCCCCAGTGTCCACACTCTGGCCATCAGTGGGAGGACAGCCACCTCCAGTGGCTGAAGGTGAGCACAGCGACCGGAACTGCAATACGTGTGAAGTTGTGCTCACTGATGAAAGCTTTCATTTATAGAGAAATTTAAAAAACCCTCCAAATCTAAACCAAAAAGAATGGACAAAACTATGGTCCATGTTATTCTACTGTGGAGATGTGAGGGGAGTAGAGAAGGAGGAAAAGGAGAAGTTTTGGTACAGGTGCTCCCCAGTCAGCACAACTGGCTGCAGGAACAGACATCCCTGCTATGGACTCTGCTCAAGGGATCTACCCTGCAGGGAGCTGTGATCAAACTCATTTGTTGTATCAAACTCTCAGAAAGCTTGAGGCACGATCTCCTGAACACTTAGCTGTCCCCAGTCTCCATTGCCCTGCAGCACTATCAGACATGTTCCACCTGAGAGTAGGAGCTCCTGCTGCCCCCAGTGCCCACAGCACTGCAGTAGTCCTGCCATCGGCCGTGTGGCCGCTGTCCTGGGGTCCGGTGAGCGTCTCCCACATGTCTCAGCATCCCTCTTCTACCTTGCTGTTCTCCACCACCTACTGTCGTGGTTGCATCAGGAGCTGGGGCAGCTCTTCGAGGATGGTGGGAAGCAGCAGCAGTGTAGTGCCTTGTCCCATCCAGCCTGCACTACTTTGGCCCGAATGAGGAGGCTTTGTTCCAGCTTCTGTGGGCCTGCCTGCAGAGGCACACACGGAGCTTTGCCCACCAGCTTATTGACACCATCACACACAGGCTCAGTGAGGAGGCCCAACATCAGACGGGCCTGGAGGACAGCACCACTACTGTCCCTGGCCCTGATGCTACCCAAGGGGGTCTCCCAGGCCAGCCTTCACGACGTCCCAGCAGCAGGTCCTGTTCTGTCCCCATTCCCACCCATGGGGAGCGAGAAGGGGCCTGGGAGAACCCAGAGGAAGCTGTGCCTGGATGTTCCACGTGCAGCTGGCCAATGAAAGCTCACCTGGATGCCCTGGCGAGCCTGGATAGGGAGGGCCAGCAGGTCTGAGGACCCTTCCCAGGCCCCCAGGAAGACACTCCACCGTCCAGTGACAGAGCAAGACTGCACCAGGAGCCAGCTGAATCAATGCAGGCTGCAGCTGGGGTATACACCAGCCCCTTGTGGTCCCAGCCTTTCAAATCTATTTAACATTTATTAAAAGAAAATGAAAGCATGAAAACTGCAGAAAACATTTCAGTATTACTAAGTGATGCTGGTGGTGTTGCTCTCCCCGCTTGCACTGTTTTCCTCCCCTTTCCTGGTGCTTTGACCACTGATTTCTCATGTGTTCCCTGAGCATTACAGGTTTGCATTTCTGCAGCTGACCCCAGGGCACACGTTTCCAGCCAGGGGGACTCCACCGTCAGCCCGTGCCCCACCGATCAACCTTGCAAGTCCTCCTCCTCATCGCACCCTTGTGCCCCACACCCCGGGGCTCTGCTCTCCCACCAGCCTGCACTGCCCGCTGCAGCCTCGCCACGGCAGCGCCCGAATCCCTCCTCCTGCCCGGAGTCACGACTTGCTGCTGCTCTCTGCGCCAGCCCAGGGTTGTGCCCTGCCAAGGCAGGAGCCCCGAGAAATTCAACAAGGGGAAGTGCAAAGTCCCGTCCCCGCTTGCCACGAAGGAGAAGTGGGTGAGTGTGCAGAACAGGCAAATGAGAAAAGAAAGGCCCAAATGATGAATATCATTTATTCAAACCTTTCTTTTCCTTGCCTTTTCTTTGGCTGGTGAATAAAATTATGGTAAGGAAAGGGAGCCAGGCTGTGTGCAAAATCCCACAGTGGGCAGCTGGGGTAGAGGGCACTCAGAGCAGCTCCCTACATCTGGTGGAAGTGATTGCAGGAAGGGGTGCATCAAAAGCAGACAGGAGATTGGCTATTTTCATCTGTTCAAACTTTTGCACTATTGAATCTCCCCCGCCACCTCTGCTGGGAGGAAAGGCAGGTGTGTGCCACAGGTGCTTGCTGCAAGTTGCCCTGGCAGCTGGGAGAGAGCAGAGGGGGACACAAATTCATTTTGCCGGGAAACAGCTCTAGAGGCACTCGAGTGCAAGCGCTGGAAACACTGCAGCCGTGCTGTCTCGAGTTAGGTACAATATGTGGAGATGTGGAAAGCATCTCCGAGGCAGCACACTCCCCCTTCTTGCAGTACACAGACAGCTGTGTGCGAGGATCACTTGCGTTCGCTCCTGACCAAGGGAAGGCTCAGTGTGCCTAGCAATGTGAGTCCAAAGGAATGTAACCTGTTCCTTTGTGTTTGGATTTACTGACCAAGCACTGAGCTGATTTGGCTCCTGGGGACTGGAGAAGCACATGAGCAAATGCACTTCTCTCCCCTGGTGGGAAGCTGGTTTGATGCCTTATTACCGTAATTGCCAAATCCATCAGTCATTGCAGGCTGTCTCCAAGACTTCATCCTCTTTCACCCTCTGCTCAGGAAGGAGAGGCAGCTTATTTTGACAATGCTCACAGAAAAGTGCTTGGCATTTGTTTATTCTGCACTGTATCTCTGCTCATCCTTGTTCTTCTCACTCTTTAAAGGTAAGCTCATCTGTGTTTGTCCAAGGCTTTGCTTTTTTTGTTGTGGTTTGGTTTTTTTGTTGCTATTGTTTTGTTTGGTTGGGTTTTTTTCCTAAATCCTAGTTACATGCTACCCCAACTCCTGTTTTCGGAAAACTTGTATCTGCTTCTGTTTTGAACTTAATTAGAGTCCCATGCTGGTTTAACTGACTTTTGTAATCAGTTTGGTTAAGTTTGTGGATCTTACAGTGCTGGGCACATTTTTTTGAAAAGGAAGAGGTGTGTGGGTTTGTTTTTGTCGTTTTGTTTTTTAATTAAAAGTGAGTAATTTCAACTTCCAGAAATTATTTGAAGTGGTTGTGTGTCAAAAGAAATACGTTCTCGCTTTCTTTAAAAATTTAACCTTCTCATGGCTTTTTGAGAACAGGGAATTATAACTTCAGGCTGGTTAGAATGACTTTGAGAGCCCTGTAGATGTGTGGGTGAAATGGTGTTCTACAGAGAAAAATGAGCAGAAGAAAATTCATTGCTGTTTGCTTTCTGTGCATCATTTAGGAGGATTAAATCTGTATAATTATATAAATTTACTATTTCTGGTTTGTTTTTATTAAACATACTCTTAGTGTGCTTAATAAGAAACGGTCCAGGCAGAGATGGATATACAAATTGGAAACATCTAATAAAAATGGTAATGGGCTTCTGTAGTCTAAGGTGTCACCTCTGACCAAGCCGTCTTCTGAAGTTTCAGCGTGGTGCTAACAAAAATAGGAGCTGTGTGATTGTTTTAAATCATGCAGAATTGCAAGGCTGATAATAAAAGTGGTTTTAGGTGAGAATGTTGAAATAGTCACAGTCCTGAAAGATGTTCAGTGTTCTACACAAAATGTGCTTTTATGGCTTCCTTTCAGCTGAAACATACATGCCTGCAGCAACCAAAAATTCTAAAACCGAGTATTCCAGGTGTGAAGAGCCACGTCTTGTTTCTCATGGTTTATATATAAAGCAAGACTGTCTTTTTAAAGCAGAGGAAGTGGTCCACCTATTTCAGAAGTGCAGGGGCACAGGAAACTTGCATATATGTGATGTTCCACTGGACTATTCATGCCACATAGATAATTCCTCATTAATTCATCTGAAGCTGGAAAACGTCTGGGCATTTCAGATCCACATTTCATCTGCCTGATGTAGCAATGGTACTGCAGAAAAATGTTTCCCCACCTTGCTAAATTACGAACCTTGCTATCTTCAAGACATTTATGTGCTACTTTAGGAGCTGAACTAACAGGCAGTTTATAGCATCTAGTTATAAAATAAGTAATTTTGTGGACATTCCCATTTTGAGAAGTTGTGTGTCATGTAAATCCTGCCTTTAAAATAATAAGTAATCACTAATTCATCGGGGGGGATGCTTAGTTTCTCTCAGCAGCACGTAAGGACAAACTGCTTTTATAAATAATTCAGAGGATTTTTTGTTAGGTGCTATTACCAACAGCTTACAAGTAATGCACTTTTACAGACAACTGCTAAAGCAGAATAAAACCAATCTCTGATAAAGTTGGTCTGTAACTGACCTCTGATTTACAGATTTTTTTTTTAGCTTAAAAAAAAAAAAAAAAAAGGAAAAAACCCCCAGGAAGACCTGGGAATTGAGCAGCTGGGGCAGAAGAGAAAAAAGTCAAGATGATCTTAGCATGTTATCAGTAGCAGAGTTTTTTAACAGTAACTCCAGATGAACTCCCCCTGGATTCCTTAGTTCACCGACATGGAAGTCACAGCAAATTCAAATCATAACTAACGTCACTCTCACATAGTGCTGAGTTGTTTCAACGTTGTTCATAACAATTTATCAAGTACTGAAAACTCCTGTGGGGCTGTTTGACAGGAAAGTTGTGACAAGAACTAGGTAAAAACCAAACAAAAACAACACATGAGGAACTCAATTTTTTTTTCCAGTTCTTTCCTCAACTGTCTGCTTCAACCTGACTTGACTTGCAGTAATGCTAGGAGCCCCAGTCATCATGTCATTTCAGCTAGGTCATTGCAGCCCTCGTTCTTGAAGAGCCGGTGATGCTTTTTTTGGGACATGGGCCTTAGGAAAAATCAGGAAACTGGTTTTCAACCTTCCTAGATCCCAGGTGAAATCTCTCAGGGTCAGACACCCTTTCCAGGCTGGGGACAATCCTTGAAGGAGCACCCAGAATGTAGAAGGACCCAGTGATTCTCAGCAGCTACCTAACAACATTGGGTGGAGGCACTTGAAAACCTTGGTCCAGAGAGTGATTGGAAAGGAGGGATCAGACACGTTCCTGCTCCTTTTTTGTGAGTGTGGTGCAGTCTGAGAGATAGGGTGCAGACAGCCCTGCAAGGACGTTCTGAGAAACACGTCGCAGTGACCACAAAGGCACATCGCCTCTCTGAGGAGTTGCCTTCGGCTCAGGGCACAGGCACCTACAGGGTTTGAACAGCCAGGGAAGTTAAAGACACACTTGGCTGGTCTCCAGTCAAACCATGTGTTCTAATTACTGTGCCTTTATATCCTTTTTTGTTTCTCAAGTGAGACCATTACCGTGCCCACATGCCGCATAGAGCAGAGTCAGACCCCTCGGTTTCTTTGCTCTGTGCAGACTGCCATCAGGGTCACAGCTGGCCATATGGCTTTGAAAAGCCCAACGAAGGCAAAGGCAAACTGAGGACAGTGACCTTCCTCTGCAGTCTGGTGGGAATGTAAGTGCTCAGCTGTATGGGACGAATCCTGTGGCAGGGGATGCTGCGAGTGAGCTAACCAGCTCAAAGATGTAAATGATGAAGTAATTCAGCCTGACTCGGTGTGCTCAGCTGGTCCAAAGCAGCTTTTCTTTGGCTCGCTCACAATACAGAGTTGAATTGCTGTGCTGCACCCATTTCATGCTTTCTCACACCTTTGCTTATTTCGATGAGCTCTAGTGATCACATCAGAACACAACTGATGACCTCTAGGAGCAAATCCTCACAAATTTCTTGGTTCACTTCCATGCAAGCAGGTGCTGTTTCTGCAACAGCAGAAGCGTTGGCAAGACAGCCTCAGAAGGCCGGGTTCTGCTGCCAAGCTACAGTTTCTATAATGTGAGCTAATTAGACTGAGGTGACATGGGTTTAGAGATCTGTGTAGTAGGAAAGACAAAGAATGTTATTTAAATACCTATATACGGAGTCTAAACTTCAGGCCTCAGCTTTGTAGGCCTGATGGAACTGCTGTGATGTGTGTTAATCATTTACTCCAAAGAGACACGATTGAACAGATAAAAAGATTGCTGTGCCTTAATAGAGTACAGTGTAATGTAATTGATAATTTAGGTGGTTGGTGAAGTAGCTCTACTTTTACGTCTCATAACTGTTATCACAGCAGAACCAGGTGTGAAAGTTAGATAATTTAGAATCTTTCATGCCCTTAATTAGAGGTCTGAAGGTTATATTCACCTCAGCTCTCCACATTCTCTGTGTTGATGCACTGAATGATACAGTTTCAAAGATAACAATGCAGCTGAAACATTTAAAATAGAAAAGATATGAGCTAGGCCTTAGCTTGTACTGGTAGGTCTCGTCTTCCATATTGATAGCATAAAAAGATGCCACAGGTTCAACTTGCAGAGATGGGAAATTGCTGTCAGATCCCTTCCATTCCTTTAATATATAGTAGCACCGACACCAGGGCTGATCACTCTGAATGCCGAGAGCATGCTAAGGCATCAGGTATGCGTGGAGCCAGAGGGAGTGAACGTACTCCTCCATGGCACATGCATATATGCTCTGTTATCAAGAGCACTCGTGCCACTGATACGTGTCAGTACATTTAAGACAGGCAGGCAGGGTCCTAGGCAAACCCCTATTTCCTCTGAATTACTGTCTGCTACAGTAACTTGCTGTACACGCTTGCTTCTTGAGGTTCACTTTTCAGTTAAATGAACCAGACCTTGTGTTCAGTCACTAATCTTCCATGTGCGTTCACTGGCACAGCTCTGAGGCTGATCTGTATTATCACAGGCACAGCTGCGGCAGTGGAGCTGGCCCAAGCTTCTGAGAAGTTGCCAGGCACCAGGAAAGTTGGAGGTATTTCTGTGCACATTTGCTAATAGCGATCTGAGCTAAATCTTGCGTTAACTCTTCTCAAATATCACTGGAAAAAGTGGGAAGATCCAGAAAAAGCACCTGGGTCATGACATCACCGGTGCCTATTGTCACATGCACCTATTGGTATAGCACTCTGCCTGTAGGGAGCGATCCAGAAGCAGATACAGTGCATGAGAAGGTAGCACCCATCTGGTCTTTGGGATGATGCCAGGTGGCACCTTGGGAGCCTTCAGCCTTGCTCCAGCTCAGAGGGTTTTCTGATGGTCTCAGAGCAGAAGTTCCCATTCCAGGCAGAGGATTCATCTCCTAAGGACAGCTTCAGAACTCTTTTTTCTCTCTGGTTTATTTTCCTAAGGCATGTGGAAAAGGACATGAGTCAGTGATGGTGGTAGCATATACAGTTTTATTTGTGTATGACAGATACAGTCTCTTGAGCTCTAGGGTGTGATTAAAGTAGATCAAAACCCTTTGCATCAGTCCTGACATGGTTGGTTGAGGATGTGTACTGCCTAGAGATCCTATATAATCTAATTAAGAAAGAGATCAGATCTGACTGAGACAGGTAGGGCTAGCCCTGGCAATCATCCCAGGGAATGAGAAAAGTAGACAGGAGTTTATTGCTGTTTTAGAACACGCTCTTGAGAAAATATGGCTTGAAGAAAGAGTTTTGCTTGTCAAATACTGCCTGCGTTGAGCAAAACAGCTGATGAGAAGGCTGAGACCAGAACCAGGTGGAGTGTTTGGAAGTAAGAATCTCCCCAGCCAGGGCTTGCAATTAAGTCAGTAAATCGCAATGGAAGGAGAACCTGTAGTCGTACACGAGTCCTTATGGATGAAAGCAGTGAGGTGCAGGTGTCTCTTTCTTGCCTTGCTATCAATTGGCTTTGCTCAATTAGGAAATCTGTGGCTAATGGAGCGCTGAAACAGATGTCTGCAAACCTTATCACCATTCAGAAATTGATATTTTCAGCACTGATTGCATTCCAGAATGTTGAAGAGAAAGCCACAGTCCTCACTTCTGTTCTTGATGCAACATAGATTTGGACAGGAAAATTGCTTAGAAGAGAGAGGCAGGCTTGAGGAGGTCTCGTTTCTCACTGAGAGCTCAAAGAGGCTGAAGTCAGTTTGCAGACTGGACTGAGACAGTGCACTGTGTTCCCTGAAGCTCAGCTGTGGTTACGTGGAAAAGCATCACTGGTCACTTAGATCTTCACCATGCCAAGGGGGAAAATTAAGTTGTAAATTGGAAAAGATGTGTCTGTGGCAGCTGAGGTGGTGAGAGAGGGTCTGATACATACAGATTCACGTAGTGGTAGAATAATTTGGCTGGAAGGGACCTCCAGAGGTTGCCCAGTCCAACCCTTCTTCTCTGTTGGGTTGTTATCTGCGGAGTCAAGCTACAAACATCTCCAAGGACAGTGGTGTCCCCTATGCAGAGTACCCTTGAGGGAAAAAAAGGCTCCCTTAGTACTGTGGCAATGCCCCATCATGCAGCCTTATCTTACCAGTGCCGTGCACCTCCCAGAAGAGCCTGCCTTCTTCATGATGGAACCCTGCCTCATGGAAGCTGAAGGTAGCCAAAAGAACTCCCCCTTGTTTCCTCATCTGCAAGTGGATCAAAGGCATATCTCTTTATTTCTAACCTGTCTGCTGTGTTACAGCAGCCTGGTGTCTCAGTGGCCTCCGCTCCACTCTCTCCAAGTGCTGTCCTGTGGAGGCTTCATGACACCGAGCTAACAGCATGTCATGCAGTGGGTCTCCTTGAGCACGGGCTGGCTGTAGAGAATGATGCTGCTCAATGTTCTCATCATCTCTGAGTCAGTACATTTGGGAAAAACCAAAAGTAGGAAGTCATATAATGACGCAGATAATATATTACGTAATTCTCAGCCATCTTGGGCGGGTTTTTTTGAAGATCCTGCAGAAGTGATAGAGCAGTCATGGCAATTGATGGAGTGCTTTCCCTTTAATACTGTGTCATTTTAGAAAGGTAGTCAGCAAACTGAAATCTAGCTTGAGCAATTGTGACAACGGGAAGAAGAGATCAAAACTTAAATCAGAAGTTGCTAGATAGTTTGCAGTTCTCACTGTTTCAGTTGGCAAATAGCCAGCAACGTTGAATTGAGCCTGTTCATGTTCAGGCTTCACACATAATCCATAAAAGGCAACTGGGCAGCAGCTCCAGGAGCTCCGAGCAAAAGATTTGTCTTTCTAGTATAACCAAACAGCTGTCCTGAAGCGTACTCTCTGCAGTAGCATTTTGTTCAAGGTCTAAGCCTTCTAATGTAATTTCCAAAGATATTAGGGTCACCAATTATAATTTAAATTTTTTGGATTGGTATCTGAGCTCAAGCACTTCAGCACTCCTGGCACCATCAGATCTACTTATGTGTTGCCTGATGATGTCAAAGAGGGGGCAGCAGGGTAGAGAAAAGGTAGATCTAGGTCTGTGGGTAGGGAGAAGAGACATCTTTCTCCAGAGGGGGCCTCTGTCAAATGGGCAAATGATTTCTCCTTTGGGTCAAAATGCTCTAGCAGACTCAGGAAGTCTTTGCTGGGGAATACAAGAGGGCAGCCCAGACAGCACCAGATCACTTTCTGACTTTCAGACTTTCTCACTCAGAGACCGAGCATCCCGCATCTGCAGGCATTGCTACTGTATTACAAGATGACAATCCCGCTCCCCCTGGACACACGGGGCACCAGTTTTGTTTTAATTTTGTTTTGTCTGCACTGACATAATTCAGGAGCATTAGACCGAAGTTACCAAAGCTTAAAATCAACAGAGTAAAGGCAGGACAAAATCAGGCTTCCCAGATCATCATTGTCCAGAAGTACCTCAGTTTCACTGTGGTTCCTTTCTGCTCTTAGTCAGAATGAGCGACTCAGCCAATGCAGGTTTGGCTGGCAGGGTGCAGCAGAGAGAGACTAATATTTCATATACCCACTGATCCCAACAAAACCAGGACCTGAGCCATGTACCCGAGGTAAAGTCAGTATCATCTAGCGTTCTGAAAACAGATCAAGGCTAACCAGCACTCAGCTGTCACTGTGATCTTGTTACCTTAAAAGTCTGGGGGAAAAAATCAAACAACAAAACAGATGTAAGCTTTTAAGCCACTTTATATACATATAAACAAATCTGGACTGAATCAGCCAAAGCATAGCACATGCGGTTTCAAGTGTCCTAGGTCAGATCTCCACAAACCTTGTTTGGTTGGTCACAAGTCCAGTTTGCTCAGAGCCAGTCATTTACCTCATCTTACAGTATTAGAAGTAGCTTTTCTCTTCAATGTGAAATAAGTTCAGACTCCTTGCTGAGAATTTTCACGCCCCTTCCTCCCTTTTTCTTTGAAGACCTCGACCACCAAAGCCTCAGACTTCTTTCCCTTGGAAAAAAAATCTCTCGATAGCAGCCACTTCTGCTGCCAAGACCTCCAAACTATCACCAGCTGATTGGCAGCACAACATCTCCCATAGACAGGCAGCAAGTTTTACCTGACTTAGTGAAAGCTCATTGGTGCTGCCTAAAACAGGGCTGGGTCTCATCTATAGCTGTCTTATGAAAGTTTTGCTTCCCAAGTGAGAAACTGTTTCAGATTTAGGAAAATGGTTCTCCGTATTTCCCAGTTCACATACTAAGCATTGAACAAATTGGCAGCCATCCAAGGTGCAGTCAAAATTTTCATCAGACTAACCCCCCATCGCTTTCAGAGGGCTCTTACGCTGTGTTTCTCTTTATCCAGCATTTGAGTTCTGATATTGTAAAGACAAACTTGGAACTTCCTTTGCATTCGCTGATCAACGTTCACTTTGTGCCTTGCCTATGCCCTGCAGCTAGTGGAGCTCTCACTTTGTTCATGGGCAACAGCTGCAGCTTGAGTGATGAGGGAAAAAGGCAGGAGAAGCCATCTCTACCCTTGCCTATTGCATCCTCAATGCCTTTGCTGCTTAGCTTTGCTATGCAAGTACAGGTAGCAGGCTGGCAAGGCAAAACTTCATAGTTTGGGAAACTAGCTGTCTCTGGATCGTAACCAGCTGATGGGCACTGCAGAAGGAAAAAGGGAAAAAAGCACTGCAACATCTCTGAGCACACCAGGCAGTTCATTTTCACAGTATTATTGTCTGTATCCTTTCCACTCCAGCCTGTCCTCTGCATTGCCCAGAGAAATTAAACCCTATTAACACTGCTTCATCGATAATACACTGAGGCAATGGTTTAGAGGCAAGATACCTCCCTCACCTTGGAACCATAGAAAAAGGGAACAAGCCTTTTTTCCCATTAAAGACGTGCCTGTGACTAAGGGATAGCTCTTGGAATCTTTGCTCTCTTCACATCTTGGGGCGAAATGATTTACCTTTCTCTTCCTGGGAAGTTAGTAAATCTCAGTGTATAAACTGGGGGAAACTGACCAGAAGAGGCCGATTGCTGCTCAGGGACAGACTGGGCACAGATCAGTGGGTGGCAAGCAATTGTATTGTGCATCATTTCTCTTCTTTGGGTTTTACTTCTGTCTCTCTTTTTGTTGTCTCCCTTTTCATTATTATTATTATTAATATGTTTCATTAATGTTACTATTTTAATTTTTTTCTAATTCTTCTCTCCATCGCATTGTGGGAGGGGAGATTGTGAGTGAGTGACTATATGGTACTCAGTTGCAGTGTGAGATTAAACCACAACATCATTGCAGGCTCTATCACTGCTATTACCTGCACTGGGTTTAGGAAAAAGAACTCCTCCTATCTATTGTTTTCTCAGCCTAGACAGACTTGTTTATCTGTTTCCAGAGAAATCATTATTACACCTGTTGGTTCACTTACAACTTTCCCAGATCCGAGCTCTCTGCATGTGCCTGACACGGTGTAGAGTGGGCTTTTGATGGGGAGGTGCAGACCGACTTGACCCTTTTAAGAGCCATCTGTGAATGCTGTGCATATTGCCATGGCTGCCTCGTTGATGGCACTTGGAGGGTGAACTTCATAGTGCTTTCCTCAAGAAGGGCTTGTAACTGGTTTGTGTGCTGAAACACGTAGAGATGAAGGGATGTGACAAGATGCTCTGCAAGCCAGTGGGAGCAAGGAGTGCCCAGTCCAGTATGCTGATGACCATTTCACTGGTATCTCACTTTTTTCTTATAGTTTTGTTTCTTTCCTTTGGCTTCCATTGCTACTCCTCTCCACGAATCCCAGGATGGCTGGCAAGAGTCACCTCTAGACAGCAACAGCACTGTGATGTACAGCAAGGGCAGTCCCTCTCTTCATCACTGCACCAAATTCTTCCTCCTGTGCTCCCTCTGCATCTGCTACTGTAGTAACAACACTTACATTGCAGAGGGCTAATATAAACCAGCATTACACTGAAAGTACATTTTTGCCTTTACTGCTATAGTTATGTTTCTGATCTGGAGTAATGAGGCAGTTTAGATAACTATGATGCGTTTGAGAAGTATCCCACTGTTGATACTTTAAAGTGTGTCTCTCTACCTTGCGCTCATAACTCAGCCTTTAAAACACCTGCACAAAGCCAGTGGGACCGAAAATATAAGCCCATCCTTTCATTGTATAGTTTTAGCATGTTGTCATGGGCCTAGAGTCTTTAAGAAGAAACCTTTCCTAGCATACCTTTTTAATACCCATCACTGCTGGGAACTCTTTACTGCTATGAAAGAACGGAAATGACCAGTTTCAGGAATATTAGGTCCTCTTTGCCTAGGAAATCGTGTCATTTCTCACATTCCTCTGGGTATCTGATAAATTTTGTGTGTAAGATGCAGAAACAATCTGCATAGCGAGAGACAAAGATTAGAGTCAAAGATTACCCAGAAGGGAAGTAGATTAAAAAGAGGTTTTAAATGAGGGAAATATTCCAATGCACAACACATAAACACACACAGACACACAGAGGGTGGAGGTAGCTGATGTGATTCCATTGTTTCTTATGTGAATCCTCTTCCCTGAAGGCACGATGGCATGCATTTTAAATCAAAGGGCATTGAAAGAAATAATGCATTTGCAGCCACAGATAAAAGTAACAATACTGCACATAAGAACAAAAGCAGATGGGACACATCTGTGTCTGTGGGGATTAAGTGACATATGGCAGTGACATGCTTTACATTCTCAAAAACCTGCAAAATACTCAAAATTTAAGTTGTTTTTTATAGCTACCAAATCATTAGAGCCTGCCTCATTTTGTAAGTGCTTTTTCCATTGCAGTTTTTTATGCGGATGAAATTGCCTATGAAACAACTTGCTTTTTTCCTCATACATCTCGTGTTACTTCCCTCATAATTCATTATTGCATATTGTGTGTGTGTGTGTGTGTCTTCCCGTGATCATTCTGTTTGGATTCTGAAAGCAATAGCTAAAAACCCCTGCAAGAGTGCAGTGATAAACTAAAAAGAAAATAAATAATAGAGGAGGAGCTGTGGCAGAGGAGTGTGAAGATTCTAGGAAAACAGTTTAAAGTTCTAGGATTTAGCTCTGATAACTGTAGTTTTTAATGGATTTTTCTTTTGTAAATATTCCAGTTATAACAAAGTTCAATACAATCATTGCACGACTAAACTTAACAATACCTCACAGTATGATGGCACTATTGTGTTTGGGTTTTTTAAACGCCAGAACTTTATTAATTTTCTTTTATGAAACAGTAAAACAAACAAACAAACCAAAACAAAAGGTTCATGTCAAAGTAACAGTACAGAGAGAAAAAAGTGACATACATGTGGCGAAATACCTGCAGAAGGTACAAGGAGAGTGAATGAATGTCACAACCACAGTATCACTGCGGTTTGAGACCTTTTATGAAGTATTGGGGGGGAAAAGGTATAAAAGGAGCAATGCGATGGACCAGAAGCATGCTGTTGATTGTATCTTACCGTATACTTCAAAAAGATTATATATGAAAATGATTCTAGGAACTGTCTTTGAAAATGAGAATGAAATGGAGCCATTTTCTGATTCAGAGGCATGTTAGAGTGCATATATGTTAATATTAAGTGATGTGGAAAGATTGTGGTATTTTGTCTGAAAACCACTTCAGGTACCAATAATCTTGTATGAATAAAGTAATAACTTGTGTATCCAGGCTCAGGTCTCTGCCTAAAGAAAAGAGCGATGGCTAGAAAACAGCTAGCAGCTTCCCCGCTCAAAAAGTTGAGAGATTGTGAAAACAAAACCAGGGAACACTATGAAACAGAGGTGGAATGGTTGATGGTACAGGTACCATTGCTGAAAAACTAGTGGAAATCCATGGTCTGCTACCTATCATCTTGTTAATATTTCATTATTCTTTACTGTGCGCAACGAGCCAGAATGTGTCTCGCACCAGGATTCTCAGTTAAGAAGCTGACCACTTTGTGAACAAACCTGGGGAACTGGAAGGGCTGGACTCTTGCCTTATAGCTCGGGGGCCTTGGCATTCGAAGCAGAGCAGGAAAATCAACCAACCAAGACCAGACATGGCAGAACAGCTTCTAGAAAGGAGAGAGCATCTGTCCTTCCTGGGGATCCCATATGGATAGTCTGGCCAGACCTAGCTGCAGGTTCCCTTGCTGAGCAATTCTCAGCAATTACATCCTGGAAAGAAAGATGAAATGCAACTATAGCATGTATTCTCAAAAGATAGCAGTTTATAGGCCATGTCATTCAATCAGTGGGCTTCTTGCAGACTTCTTTGCACGTGCAGAAGCACGGAGGAAATTCAGAGAGGTGTTTAAAAGTTCAATGTAGTCCATGAGTAACTGCTTTCCATAGAGCTCTTCGCAAAACCATCAGAGGATTGGTTGCCTTGTGCCTCCCAATTGTCTGCAAACTCCAGGAGCAGTTTAGGGTACATTTCCAGATTATTCAAGAATAAATCCTGAGGAACCATCCAGTCCTTGGCCTAGTAATTCCATGTCTCCTTTCTACTGATAAGCCCCGGCACTGGATCCAGCACTCCAGGTGTGTACCACCAGTGCTGAGTAGAGAGGAAGGATCACCTCTCTTGACCTACTTGTGTGGTTCTTCCTGTTGCAGCTCAGGCTGCTGGTGACCTTTGCTACAAGGGTGCATTGCTGGGTTATAGTCAACTTGGTACCTGTAAGGTTCCTCGGGGTTTTCCTGCTGACCTGCTCACCAGCCAGCGACCCCCCAGCCTGTTCCGGTACCTGGGGTTGCTCCTCCCGTGCAGGACAACTTTAGACTTTATTTCAGTGAACTTCATGAGGTTCCCGTCAGTCATTTTCCCAGTTTTTAAGGTCCAGTTCCAGGTTCCAGGTTTTTTTGAGTGGCAGAAAACCATGTGCTGTATCATCCACTCCTCCCAGTTTTGTACCATCTGAAAACTTGCTAAGGGTGCTCTCTGTCACATCGTTCACAACAGTGTTAAATAGCATTGTCCCCAGTATCCATCCCTGGCGTACTCTACCACTGGCTGGCCTTCAGCTGAACTTTTTGCTGCTGGCTACAACCCTCTGAGCCTGACAGTTCAGCCACTTTTCTGTCCACTTCGCTGTTCACTTATCTTTCCTGTAAGGCATAGACAAATGTCTGTGAGAATTTCTCAGAGATGGTGTCAAAAGTCTTGCTAAACTTGAGATAAACTTGAGATAAACACTGCTCTTCCCTCAAATTTTAATGAGTTTTTATGTTTTCCTACTGCTTCAAAGATATTTCAGTAACAAGGGAGACACTATCAGAGGCAGTGGGTCATAAAAACTCTGAGATCCTTTACCTAGAAAATATCATGCCCTTTGCCAGTTACTTTTACTTACCAGTAACATACATAGGCAAGTAAGTCTGGCACTGGTTCTGGGAGACTGACTTGGCAATTTTAAATATTGACATCCATCATCTAGCCCAGTTTAAAAAAAACGGAACAGTGCCACTGCTTTTGGTTAAACTTCTGTGACTTGAGGGGTAGTCAGTGATAAAGCCTATTCTACCACTACTCCTGAGAGATTCAGGCTTCCCCATCACCAGCAAACACTCCATTTAGCACACAGAGTTGTAGTGTCACAATGCATTAGCACAAACATTGTAGAGGAAAAAGCAGAAATCTCTCTGGAGTATGAAACATTAAGTATTTGAAAATTACAATTTAAAGAAAAATTCCGTGAACATACAAGTCAGACTAGACATCCACCTCAGTTCCCCTCTCCAAAGCAGCTGTAGCAGAGAGATGGCAGTGTGATTAGGCTAGCCAGCTTTTTGTGGTACCAACAGCTGCCGTGGCTATTTGCCAGGACGCCCAAGGCTCCATCGCTTCTGAATCCATGTCATTTTGTAAGCAAAACCATGCAGCACACAAATAACGTGGTCACCAATGCCAGCTCGGCAGACTAAGAATAGATCAGCTACGACTATGTTAACAGTTTTGAATACGAGAGATTGCAAAGTATTAGGATCACATTACAGAGGGGAGAGTGGAAGAAAGGATGGAAAAATAGGTGCAGTTCTGGGCTACTTCACCTCACAAAGTTTAACATGGAAAGGGGCTTGGCTTCAGCATGGATGAAGCATGCAGTGCAAAGACGGCTTTCCGATGCCTACAGCAAAGGGTTACGCTCAGATTTCTGCAAGTCAGACCTCCCTTAGGGGCCTGCTTCACTGCATCATGACAATGGAGGTACCAGGGCAGCCCAGCTGGGTCCAGAGACTGGTGAAGGGCACTTTTCCCTTGTAAAAGCTGAGGCAGCCAGTGTAAAAGGAAAGTTAAAGACAAGCATTACGTAAGTACTCAAGATGAGAGCTATAGTTCAGGAAGTCATTTCTTCCCTAAAGCACAGGAACATGGGTGGGTAGGTGAGTGAAAGGACAGCAAATTTTCTCCAAACACAGAGCCTCTTTCCATAGGACGGCATGTGGTGATTTTCATGGGTTTCCTTTCCACACAAGACTTTTATAATGGAGTCTGGGCCTGCTGAAGCGCTGGAAAGTACTAAGGCCATAAAAGAGGACGAATCACTGCTTAAATAAGCAGGGAAGCTTACTTAAGATGCTGAAGGAGAGATCCTGTGGTCAGAGCTTGTCTTTGCCATTGGTGAAAACATAGCATCCGATACTGAGGTGTCAGCAAGGGGTGTTGTAGGAGTGCTTACAGCATTTGCTCCTCTGGGTGCCTGTGATCGTGTAGAGTATTACACAAGCAGAGAGAGGCCCCATGAAATTGATGTGTTGGTGTAATTTACCAAGTGAACCAAAATACTCTTCTTTCTTGTTTACCAGGCCCTGCCATGCTAGAAAGTCACAAAGCTCCCTCGAGTATCAGCAAAAATGAAGAGAACCCAAGTTAAACAGACCTATGAAGTGTTTATAAACTGAATTTATTATTAGCTTTAAAAGGCATGTCTGCTTTGTTATGGGGCAACTTTTCTCAGGTTTGAAGAGTTTGCTAAGCACGGTAAGAGACTGGAAAGGCAGAATGGGTTGTTATATTTTGTTTGCGTTGTCAAGAAAATCCTCATCACAACCTCTGTGAGAGAAGTTTTGGTCTCATTGTGCAGAGCTTTGATCAGGAGGTAAAAACCATCACACACAGAGACTGGGAGCTGCAGTGGATAAAAACCGCTTCAATCCAAAGTAATAATGATTTAGAGTGCAGATTCTCTGCCAGGGATTGAATTTATGCACTCATGCTGCCAGTACTGGTTTGGCCTCAGGGAACCTGCAGTCCATGACCCTCACTCTCTTAGGTGCAGCTCTTAAGCAGAGCTCAGGCTGCCACTAGCCACAGCACCAAGATTTACAGAGTTTTGGGGGAACCAGGGTTCTGAGCAGTGTATCCCAGCAAACTGCTTGCTTTGCTGAGGGAAGGTACCCAAACCTTCACCATCTACAGTTGTCATGGCAAGGAAACCTGGTCATGCCGGTTAGATGGATGCTCTCCACACCCACCCCAAAGTTGAGAACTAGGGCGTCTTGGAAATTAGGCATAGACTGAAATTCTGCTAATCTTTAACATGCTCAGTTGTTTGCATGACAGCTTCATGTGGAGTCTGTTCCCAGTGGAAACTGAGTGAAGCGTGTAATACCAGAAATTCAATATCCCTGTAACAGCTGTCAGATACTCTACCCTTCATACCCCCGCCTCAGTAGGCGTTAACAAAGTGTGCTGCCATCAGAATGAAAAAAGTCAAGGGAAGTAACCCAAAGCCTGGAAAGACTGCCACACAAAACTGAAGAGGGTATGAAGAAGGGTTGTCACCGTTTCTTGAGCATAGAAAAAGGCCTGATACATCAGCTCCAAGAAATGAGGATACCTGTTATCCGTGCTTGGTAAAAACACAATATGTCTGTGTAATGCCAGTGCTAGCTCACAGTAGCCAGTCTCTAGGAAATAAGAACAAGCAAATGAAAGAACTGTGACTGCCTTCCAGGAAGCTGGTGGTTTTGGAGCCACAACTCTACTGACCATCAGCAGGAGGAACTCCAAGAAATGGGGACATTCGGTCAGAGCCCCAAATTCTGTTCAGTAGTTTCTGAATGTTAGTAATGAGTTAGAGTGTTAGTAGTTAATTTTTTTATATGCAGAAAAGCTGTGTGTGTCACATTCGTGTGCAGAATTTGGGTGACATTTTTGGGAACTGCTTTCTAACTACAAACCTAATAAGAGGGGTTTTCAACAAAACAGACAAGCAATGGTGACAGTGTCCAGCTTGAATGACAGACACCTTTCTTTTCCTCTAGTCTCTCAGCAGGGTGAAAGCCAGAGACGCTTGTACAGAGAACTGCTGAGGAACTACAATCGTCTGGAACGACCTGTAGTGAATGACTCCCAGCCGCTCGTGGTTGAGCTCCAGCTTTCCTTGCTGCAGATAATTGATGTGGTAAGATACTTGCTCTTCTCTTCTCCATGGCACCCATTCAGCATAACAAATCTGATCTCTCATCTAGGAGACATACTTTTCCTCTTTATCAGGCTATCAGGGATGAAAGCAGTCTGTCTTCTGCTAAGCATCCTCCCTAAATGCTGGAGTACATGCTTTGACACTTTAGAGGAGTGAATATCCTCCTAAAAGCACAGCCATTTCTGACACGACATGAGCTGCAAGGAGATTAATTATGTATTTTTTTTCCCATTTGTTTTAAACAGAAAAAAGAATTCAATCAATTAGAAGCCATGTGTTACTGCAAATTATTAATGATACATTCTTCTCAGAGCTCTGTGGGATGCTGCAATAACTCAAGACCATATGCAGCATTCAAAGCTACCATCCCTGCACTTACACTTTTTCATTAGATATTATAATGGCACTGGCCTCTTCTCCCATCATATTTTTACCATGCACCGCAGCTGAATGAGTCTGCCCTGAGATGAGCTTAAAAATACATAAAAGCAAAACCTGGAGGCACAGCCCTCTAATTGTCTTGACTACAACATGCTTTTACAGAATTGGAGATTTGACCCATGGAAAATTTTAACATAATAATCCAAATCCTTTTTTTCATCACGAAGAGGATTCTGTATGATAAACCATGATATATATAGACAGGATTTCTTTCATCTACATGAGAAAAATGAGCCAGGAGAACAGTTTTGACCGTCTTCACCCTGTCAGCAGAGCAAAGAGGTGAACACACTAGTGCTCTTATCTTCATCCTACCTTTTCCATAAACAGTGTTTGGGGCTGGTTTCTGTCACTGTCATGGAGGGAATGAGAAATACAGAGAGATGTGGAAACATTTGTGCAGTTGCAAAGTGAATTAACAGAAGCCTCAAATACTTAAACTTTTTAAAGCTCTCACAGTCTTTCTGAAAATGTGTAGTACACCAGGTGCTCTCCCTGGAGAGGTAGGCAGGACCCTGAAGGTGTAGCCCCCCAGCATCCCAACATGCAAGTGGCACGTCCAGTCAGCTGTGGTATTCCTGGAGGCAGGCAGCAGCCACCCAGATAGGGTAAGCATCTTTCTGTTTTGCAATGTTACCAACTGCATCGAACTGGAAGAGAGAGGAAATCAGTACTGTCAACCAAGGTCCTCTACGTGAATGAAAGAGCAAAGATTTCCTGCAGCTAATTTGAAGTAAATTTCAGCAAGCAATTCTAGGTTTAGCAGAGGCGTCTCAGCTCCAAAGATCTTCCTTCAGCTCTTGTTTTTCTGTGGTATTTTCTTTCAACCTAATCTGAATGTTGCGGGTACTAAAAGGGGACTCTTCAGCCACAGAGATGTGACTGTACGTTTTCAAACTCCGGAGGAGTTACATAAACCAGTTTTTCAACTGTGTTTCACGTTCATATATATGAAACCCAACCTTTCAGGAAATTGGCATTTTTTTTAAAGCACTTTATCTACATTATGTCAATGTCCCTTACAAGAAATTTAGTTCCAGTGTAGTACTTTTGGTTGTCCACAACAGAAAACAGGTATGCCGAATGTTCATACCTATCAGAAATGAAGCCTTTCTTCCCTAAATCTCTGACCCAGTACAGGTACTAGATGTTAATCAGCTTTAATCAGAATTAATGATCTGTCCTAGGCTTGCGGTCTTGCAAACTGCACTCAAAGTGTTTTAAAAAACATCCAGAGTCACCTGATATGTTTATCTTGGATGACGTGAAAAGGTGCCTGACTCCTCAGTGGAGGACAGAAAATCCCTTGGCGGGCGAGTCCCTATAGTACAAAGGTCATTGTGGCATCAACAAGTGGCTAAACCAACTAGCCTGAAAAGGCACAAAACACCGATCCCCTGGGTCCTTAAATCAGGAATCAGTGCAGAAATATGCCAGCAACAAGCACTGTACTTGTGAGCCCCTCATCCTCCATTGCTGTCTGGACAGACGGCAGCATGTGTCTGCCCCAGTTGCTGAAGTAAATGTCTGCTTAAAAGGAGGCTCGTTACAGCCACAGTGATGTAAACAGAAGCAGTCAAGCTACAAGGAAGAGATAACCTCTATCAGCTGAGACACCATGAGGCAAACCAAGTGGCCATCTCTGTTCACTCCGATGGGAGTCCAGGGGTGAGTTGACTCTGCCCCCTCAGCTGCCCTGCCTGGCAGAAGACAAAGCAGCCGGTGCACAGCTCTGCACTTGGGGAAGACGATAGGCAGCGTCACAGTCTTGGCAATGGTGTATGCATTAACAAAATGGAAAGGTGCTCCTTCTGAGGACTTGTGTGCCCAGCGTGGTCCATTGCCATAAAAGAGCAGGGTGCTGGGCAGGGTCGCAACGTGAGGGCACTTCTTACACCGTGCTCCCTGGGAAGGAAACAAGTGCTCCGTGCCAGCGAAGTGTCATGTGCCAAGGCATGCTCTAGCATTGCTGGACTCGCTGAGATGCTTTGCAAGCGGTCACTGCAATGGGCATGAGACAGTGGACCCTGTTCTGGTTTCTCTGCAGGAGAAAACAATGTGAAGAAGATGAAAACAAATCTCCTGTTTTATTGTTGCATGGAAATGAGAAGGGGTCTGCCACTGATACTCAAAAAAAACTTGTGCCGTACCCATGCCAAGACCTGGCATCACATCTAAAGCACTTCTGTCTGGGACAGGTTCCGTGAAATGCCTCCATAAGTCTGTTTTGTACACATACTGTATTAAAATTTAATGAATCTTAAATTCATCTTCTGCAGACAGCCTGCTGAGAACAGAATTGGTGACAATCTAGTTGTACTCTGCTACACAGAGAGAAAAGACTGCTCTGAGATCACTGTGGTTTTCCAAGCAGTACTACAACTACTTAAAATCTCACCTCCTCTTCTTACAATCATTCAAAGAAAATGTCAAAGCATTACTGCTTTGGATTAGGTTTTCTGCTTCTACTTGCACGTATTTGCCTACACAGGGTATGTATGGTTTTTAGCATTCAAAGCCAGCCATCATACTCAAAACTGAGAAGAACATGTTCTCTGCTTGTCACAGTTGTGGTAGACAAATGCAAATGAAGGACTTTAGGGTTCAGACTTTTTCCCGAAATTATATTAATTCATAACTACAGCCATGACAGGCCCATTACATTCGGGAAACAAATTAGCAGAGAGAGAGACAGTTACAGCCCCTGTTTAACAGCAGGGTTCAGTTCAGTTTGCCTTGTCCTCAGTGTGTAAGGACAACTTCATGCTGAGCTGTCTCATGTGTATGCCATTTGTGAGGGTCACTTTTGCTTGGAGCCTGACTTCCAGGCACTCCCTGTGCATCAGAAGGGCATTGGCTGGTGATCTCTCCCACAGAGCACTGTCAGGCACTGCCAAGCCCTGCCAACCCAAGCAAGGGTAGACATCCAAGAGTACCTGGAACAAAAATTCTCTTCTTATTTTGACTAAGAGCCCAGTCAGTTGTTGAGGCTAGAGTAATTAAGAAACGAGGCATGACATTTTCCGCAGCAGAGGAAATGCGAGCATTTTCCTTTGGCACAATGTAAAAGGAACCTGCTAGGTGGAAACTATTTGTCATCATGAATGATGGTTTTCATTGCTCCTGTTGGCATTTGCAGGAGACCTTATCTGAAGGGGTGTATATGTGGTTGCACCATTAAGTTATTAAAAAAAAAAATGCAGCTGTTGAGGTCCCTGCATATGGTGGAGTCCTGTAGTACTTTTCTCCTTCATGTTCAGCCTTCCAGCTGCCACCGTCAGAGGTCACAATGACAAAAAATGGGACTGCAAGTGACCAGTGGGAAGCCACAAAGGTGCCGATAAAAATCCCCAACAATCCATGAGTCATTTTGCACTTCCGGAAGCCGAAAAATACGTCGATTTCCTGTATTTTGGACTGCAAATCCAAAACAAATGCTGTCTCTGGAAAAATTTATTATGGACTGTTTTGATTCAATTGCACAGTGTGTAAAATGATTGTACATCCTAAGGACTGCAGGATTATCCAAAACCTAATCACGTGCTTGCAAACAATCTCACTTTTAAACTGCAGGTGTTGTTGCCGTGGTGTGTCAAAGCTCTCCACATTTTTGGAAAGCAGCAAGATAAGGAATTGTAAGCGTTTAGTAGGACAACAAAAACAAAGACTCACTTTGGGTTTTTTTCCTGAAAACTGGGTCTGTGCCTTGCTGTTGCCAGAAAACAAGGGAAAAGATCCTCACATACATCCACCGAGCGCTCAGGTGCAGTCACTATCACTCTAAGCAGCATATTAGCTTAGCAGCACAGATATTTTTGCCTTCTGTACCCAGACCTTATCAAAATGTTGGATTCAAACTTAAGCTTCCACTGGTTTTCCCTAAATCAGGGAGTACAGCCCTGAAGGAGTTGGGGTTTTTTGTTATTTTGGGTTGGTTTGTGAGGTTTCTTTAGGAAGTGTTTGGTAAGAGAACCGCCTTTAAATGCAGGCATCTGTTGACATTGAAGCTGCCTTCACCTGCCTGCTCATTTCTCAGGTGATCTGCTCATCGAATAATAGGACTGTTGAACTCAGTCCTCAGGAGCTCAGACCTCTTTGCTGTGGAGTTCTCTGTTTGAGTGAGAGTTGCCCAAGCTAGAGGCTGCCTGTCAGTATACCGTGCCAGAAGTTTAAGTTGAGAAGGCAGGAAGCGAGGCTGTGCCTGGCCCTGGGGTGCATCCTGTCTGACACAGCCCTCCTACTGCTGGCTTTTTCACAAAATCTCTGTCAGATCTGAATGCCTTTAGCAGTTGATATCCTTGCTTTTAAATTATTTTGTTTCATAAGCTTTCTAGGGCTGCTTCTGCAGGTGTATTGAAAGGCCAGAAAATTCAAGGATTATTTTCTACCTCTAATTCACCTCTTCCTTCTTAAACTGACCTTGCAGCTTCTAGGTCATCCCTTCCTACCTTTCATTCCAGCACCATCAAACATACAAAAATCAATGCTGTGTGTTATGTAGTCAACCCAGATCGACAGACAAGTGATTCAAGGAAACAAATAAAAATATGCAGTGCACATAAGCACCTATTCATTTGTTATTCCCAATATAGTATCAGTATTTAGTGGATTAAACCATAATCCCTGTAGGACATCCCGTACAAATCTTTTACAGATAGATATCTTTAACAATGTAAGCTTGACCATTCAACTGACTCTTTCAGCCCTTCTAGATTAAAGTATCCTTTTTTTTCTTTCCTAATAATGCCTTTGCATTTATTTGTGGGCTTCCTGCATAGCTTTTGTGAGTGATGTTTACTCTGTTTCTCCTTGAAAGACCTCCTCTACCAAACCACGTTATCTTTCTGGAAAGTTTTTTTCACTCTTGTCATGCAAGAGCCATTCAATGAGACCAGAGCAGCGAGGCTGATGCAAAATGGTGCAACTGAGAAGAAAAACAGACTGGACACTTTTAAAATTTTCATGTAAAAAGCTGAAAATCAGTAATTAGTGATCATGAATAGTAGTCATTAAAATTCCAGACAGAAAAAGTACAGAAATGATTCTAGACCAACTGATTCATTAGAGTTAAATCCCAAAATCTCTCTCCTGGTCACAGAACTCACTTAGTGTGACCAATTTACAACTCTGTGAATAAAAAATAAAATTCCCCTCCATTAGCATGGGAGGATCTTGAAAATTGGGAAATTCAGGGCTAATTGAGCCATGAATTATTATTTTGGCTGTCTCCTTTGTGCCAGAGATTATCAAAATGCTAGTCTCACTAAACCAATTAAACATGCAACGTGTGGATTTGCTAGCACAATGAAGTTAAGCGCCATGGGTAGTGTGGCTTCCTGACTAATACTACTTGCACACGCTTGCGTGAAACAGTATGATGGAGCTTTAGTTACCTAAACCTTACTGGCATCTTTTTATTGTGTTTGACCTCAGTGCGGAGTGGAGGCCGCTCACTTAGTGAGCAGCAGTTCCATGGTTTGTTTTCTTTCAGCATGGTTCCCCAAGCTGTACTTGGTGGCAGTGGCTCCAACAAAAGAAAGGCTGATTTCCTTCTGAGATTTTTAGTTGTGGTCGTCCAGCTTGGGCATCTCATGATAATTAAACAAATTTCTGTCTGAGTGGTGAAAAGACTGTACTCCGTTGTTTGTAGATGTGGGAATTTAGATCTTGAGCTCATGTATGTTCCTTAATTTTGGGTAACTAATCTGAGGCATCAAGGATTTGCAATAAAGCAGTTAAGCCAAAGCTGTTGGGAAGGACTTGAATCTAGGATTTCTTAGTTTTGCTGAGTTCTCTGAGGATGAGTCCTGAGAGACAGTGAGTTCAGCTTCTGAGTAAAAACCTTTCCTCCCATTTTCTATCCCTGATCACAGACTTTAAGAGATCACTTGAGTTTTGGAACATGCCTACATTCCTTNAAAAAGCAAAGGCAACCTTGCAGGTAGACTGAGTGTGAGTCTCTGATAAGTGCTCAGGGTTGGCTTTCTCAACCATCCTTCTACTGTTTTCCTTGTGATTTCAAATGCTGGAAAGGACAATTAATAATTAATATCCTAGAATAACGATTTATGTCTAGTCCTGTTTGTTGAAGCACCTGCCAACTGTGCACAAAATACATGGAGGGCTATTTCGGGAGGAGGCTATTTCTGGAGAATATAAAAACCACCTACATTCTATGTGCGGATGATTTTGGATTTTAATGGAGGACTGACTGCTTTTGTATGGTGACATAACACCCTTTCCCCCAGGAACTAAGCATGGATGTCAGCTTATCCAAGCAGTCAGAGAGCAGCACTGTGCTGGAAGGCCATGTGAGGCCCTCTGACCCAGCTTCTGGGGTTTCCATGAGAAGTATCTTTGAAACAGTGGGACAAAGGTAGTGACTTCACTCTTCCCAGGATCCCAGAGAACTGTGGGCACAGGGAGTCCTGCAATTTGCAAGTCTTTGTGGAGGAACTTGAAGTCAAACAGTCTCAAGACCAGTGTTGGAGTCTACATTGTGTCACAGTTCACAGGAGTCCCGATCTTCAGGGACTAGTGCAAAGCTACAATCTAGAAAAATAAAATTAGTTTCCTAAGTCAAATACCCACAGCCCCAGGCAGTAGTTGGAAGTCATGTTGCATGTGCAGGGCAAGAACAAGACTGCCTTTTTTCACCACAATGGAGATTGGAAAATACTGGGGGGAAAGGCAAGTAAGACACGAATCAAGTAGGCTTGGGAGACTCTCAATCATCAGCTGTGCCGGTGAGTGGGAGGGCTGCCTACTCTGAAGACCTGGCTGGCAACAGAAACTGGCATTTCTTCCCTTATTTCTTCCTCCCAATCTCACCTTTGGGGAATGCATGGGTTCAGTACTTGTTGCAGTGGCTTTTGTATCCAGGCCTTTGCATTTAACATCTGAGTCTGGTTGGTCTCTGACATACAGGGAGCCAAGCCTTTCACAAGGAGTACCTCTTGAGGACTTCGACAACTATGCATTATATAGGCTAAGGAATATGGTTGGCATCCCTGTGTTTGCAGGCTTCTCTGGCACAGTCCCTCTTTCAATGCTGTGCTCCTCCCAGTACAAGGTTCTCTTAAACTCTCCACTCTCACTGGAAGTGATTGCTCCTGGCTCAGGGGCTTGCAAGGGGGGGGGAACTGTGATGTGACAGTGGCCAAAACCTCCAATATGTAAAGTTCCTGTCTCAAAAGCAAGTGAGTAGACACTGCTGAAAGCAGCAGATACAGATGTAGTGGTACTCCCCCAGACAGCTCTTCTGGGGAGAGAAGAATGCAGGTGGTTACAGACAGTGGGAGCACACAGCCGACGCTGGCTGCTGCACTGCCTTTGTAGTGGCTGCTACAGAGTGGAGAGACCAAAGGCAGATTGCACTGCTTGCTCGCAGTGAAAGAACACGTACAAGACAGGAGGAGACCAAGAAAAGTGTGACCTCAAGAAGAAGCCAGTGACATCAGATTCAACCCTAGATGAAAAACACTTATGAGACGTCACCTCCAACCATTCATAGGAGAAAATCCTGAGCAACAAAGGCGTTCAGCTATGAGCACTTGCCTAGATGTATCTTCATCCTGATGGGCAACAAAATACTCAGCAGGCGTTTGTTCTTTTGTTGTTCCTTTGTATTTTTGTGTTTCTCTCGTCTTTCACCTTGACTCTGGGCCCTCCTGTCTGATTTCCATCTTCCTCCTGAGGGGGCTTTGTTAAAGGGGTTGAGATGAAGTACTTAAACTTTAGGTATCCCTACGTAGTTGATGTTACCATGTCAAGGTTTATTCCAGCTTATTAACGAGACCCCTGAAATACAAAGGCTGTCCAGCAATACTTACCTGAGTGTTGCCAGGGCAGCCTGGGCACTCCTCAAAATTACTGGTTCTGTGAGCCTTCAACCTTTCAATGCATTTGAGCTGAGTTTTAGATAATCAGCTGAAAATTGTGGGCAGATTGGTGGTTCAGCAATGGAAAGGAGTGCCTGTGCAGTCGTAGACTGAGCATACAAGCATTTGAAAGCTTGGTCATTCCTTTGGATATTTTGAGTAAGATCCCACTGAAAGATCAGTGTCTCTGCTAACAAAACTTTCCAAGTCTCCATGTCAATGTCTTCGTGTCACTTGACTGTTTCCTTCCTCGTCTTCAGACCTTCAGGTACAAAAACAGTGGGGAAAAGAAATTAAAAATTAACCAAAGTAGTACCAAAGTAGTCGCACATGACCTCTGAGAGTTACCTGTTCAGTTTGGGACTTTTCTGATCATTGTCTTGAAATAATTCAGTGGCTGACTCAACTCCCACTTCTGTGGCTCTGTGAGAGGGCAGGAATTAATGACTACTGCTGGTCACCTGGTAACAAATACCTTGCTTCAGAGATGACGTGTAGTCATGTGATGTGACTACTGAACCAGGAAGGGCCTTGGGTTTTTTTGTCCAGGTGATATGACCCGGGTAATTGTGTGGCTAAGGGCAGTTGTATTTCATTTAGATGCTGACCTGGCAAAGGAGAATCTATTGACAGGCAGTGGTGCACAATGCAGGCAGATGTACATACATTGTAAGCTTTGAATTTGGGGCAGGGAAAAGAAAACCAAACGAAAACATTCACATGTCACAGCACGTGCACCAGAACAAAACCAAACTGTCACTTTCCATGGGTCAAAGGTGGCTGTAGGAATAAGCAGATATCCAGGGCAGAGGATTAACTGGAGTCAGGCTGGAGATAGAAAGGGGAGAAAATGACCCAGATAAATACAGGAAGGATTTAGAGAACAAGTGTTGCACTCACTAGTGACCGCAGCTTTTCCAGCATTTTTAAATACCAGGAGCAAAATTATTTGTCTGAGCTGAACATTTGCAAACCAGGAGAACAGCCAAGGGAGTGATGGAAAAGCACCTCTGGGAGCCGATCATTTTCAGCATCACCAGAATCTTTGCAAGGCTGCTTTCAGTGCTTTGCTGCACAGAAAGATGGGAGCTGAGAGCTGGCCCAATGCAGAGGGAAGGTCATCCCCAAGGCTGACAGTGCCAAGACGGGAATCTGGAACATAAACAGCAGTGTGATAGGTTATTCAAGTTTTCTCCTAGGAGGAAAGGCATCCTCTCAACTAACCTTTAAACTCTTCTGCATAAACGAATGTCACCGAGTGAGAGAACTGCCTCCAGCATTTCCCAAGCTCAATAAGTAGCTTTTACTTAGGCAAAGCTAAGTGACCAGTGATCTCCTGAGACAGAGTAAAGCACACACATGCTCCAGGTTATTTGTTTGTGAGTGTCTATGTAACGGAAAAATGCCGTCCCTTCTGTGCCAAGGTGTTTTAGAGGTGCATGCAGCACACAGGTCCTGATGAAGATGGCAGGAGCTGTAATTCTTCTGCAGCTCTGGAAAGGCAAGGCAACCAGCCCACCGCGAAGGCCAAAGTATTTCCTTACAGAATGAGATCTACGTGGCTCAGTAAACCACCCCAAAGATGGAAAGCTCTATAAACACCTCAGCTCTTAAATGCCTCTTGCTCTAACGGGGGTTCAATTCAGACTCAAGATTCCCATGGCCCTCATCTCCTCAGCAGCCCCAGCAGGCACTTTTTCCTTGGTTCCTCAGGGTCCTTCTCTAGAAAGGACCTAGCAAGAGAGCTACACCTGGACAAATGCCTGCCCAATGTAAAGTCAGTGTCATGGTTTGACACTGGCCCAACACCGGACACCCACGAGAGTTGCTCACTCACCCTCCCCTGCCACAGCTGGGCAGAGGAGAGAAAAAAAAATTAACAAAGGGTTCATGGGTTGAGATAAGGAGCGGGAAAAAACACTTCCAAGGGCAAAACAGGCTCAACTTAAAGTTGGAAAGTGAATTTATTACTAACAGAATCAAAGGAGGATAATGAGAAGTAAAATAAGCCTTTAAAACACCTTTTTCCCCCCAGCCCCTCCCTCCTTCCCACCGACAATGCAGAGAGACAGGGCATGGGGGTTTGGTCAGTTCATCACCTGAGGTTTTCTTCCACTGCTCAGGGAGAGAAGTTGTTCCCCTGTTGAGACCGTGAGGTCCCTCCCATGGGAGACAGTTCTCTGTGAACTTGTCCAGTGTGGGTCCACTCTCACAAGCAGCAGTCCTGCCACACTTGCTGTGACATGAATTCCCTGCCATGGGAACAGCCTCTGTGTTGCTGGGTTGCTTTCATTTCCCAGGTCAGTGGACACAGATAGCTCTGATGACTCTATCAATTACCAACTCTGGGGTTATTCTTTTCTTTAGGATTTTATTTTTCAAGATGGTGTTTGAATCCTTCAGCATCTAAAAAACCTGTCTCAACAAGCCCAGTCCTTCTCTTATTTTTCTGCAGATTTTCTTACAATTGCTTCAACCACAGCAACCAAGGGAACAAAAGGGGGTGCAGATGGACCAGGCCTCTGGAGGTGGGTTGTGGTTTGCGTAGAGAGAGGCATACATTTGCTGGAGCAGCAGAGAGGAGAAAGGGAAATGTATGAACAGTATAACAATATAAAATCATATCTGATTTTTGTGTGGCTTCTCACAGCAGCAGAAGCTGTGCGGTCAGGTGCCAAGGGGACTCAAGAGGAGGTAGTGTGATAGACAGTTTTGTGTGAATCACTTGTCTGATATTTACCTTTCCTGGGGACAGGAGCCTGGCTGCAGAGCCTAACTCTGGCCACGGTGCCAAAACAATCAGGAACCCTCCAGATCAGTGATGTCTCCCTTTCTAGGTTGTGGTGTTTCTGGAGCTCCAACAACCCAAATGAAAGAAGAGGAGCTCATGCTGCAGACAAGGTTCATGTTAAGAGTTCAGCAGTACCACTGGTCCAGTGTCTGGTGTGCTGGGGAATCAGTAATTAGGAGACTTCTCTGGGCAGTTCTCCTTCATGCATTAGCCTAGGAGTCTGCAGTTCCTGCATGGGACACAGAAGAAGTAGCTCCAGAGGAGTCACGGAAGACCACACACACCTAGGGCTGCAGCTCAGTGTAAGATGTTGCAGTTTGGTTTTGAGCAGCTGACACTTCTGCGGTAGTTTCTTTGCATATGTACTGTGAGGGTAGCTCAGGAGGGGAGGAGGGGAGGAAAGGCGGAATGAATGTACCTTGAGGTGAGCAGACTGGTATTTTTCCAAAATGAATAAGGCAGTTGAGGTTTTTCTACCTTGTTAGAGAGTAAGTACTTCAATAAGGACATGACCAGAGAGGGCCCGCATGCCCAGGGAACTCTTTGCATGGTTTAAATTACTGCCAAGCAGCTTGCAATTGCTATGTCTCCCACCCCAAACACTGCAGACAACCATGTAAGCTTCCTGGGGCGTGGACACGCACAGGGATAGCTGGGCATACAGTGAGCCAGTCCCCCTGAGTACCGCAGCCTCAGCTCCTGGGAAGCGCAGGGCATGACTATGGTGGTGTTTGTGTACCTGTGTATCTGCACCACAGTAACTCCACAGCCCTGCTTCTCCATCCCCACTGTGCAGGGTCCTGCACCTGCAGGGTAACTGCAGAAAACTGGGCACCTTTTGACTCCCCAAAGAACTTGGACACCAGCTGGGTGGTGAGAGCATCTTGTTTCTGTTGTGAGTAAGAGATTCTTCCCCATGGCCTCTGCAGGCGGGTCTGACCCTGCAGACTCCTGCTCTGTGCGGGTGCCATATGAGCTCCCTCTCAGGCAGCATTTGTGTCCTTTTTGTCAAGTGATGGCTTCTGCCCAAGGCCAGCCGTTCCTTTCCTTTAGCCAGAGCTAAGTTACATAGCACTGACACTCAAAAAGAACAGCACTTCCGGCATTGTTTCACCATTGCTTTGCAGTGGCAGCAAATACAACATAAAATCTCTCCAACTATGACACTCAGTGTGGTACTGGAAAACATCTTGTTTTGAGCAAGTAGCTGGAACGTAAAACTTGGTAAGGAGTTTGTCCCCAGAAAAAGAAGAGAAATCATCTATTACTTTCCTTTCTCTTGTTGATCAGTTATGATAAACACAGGGGGTCTCTGGGTTTAAAGGATAGTAAAAAAGTCACTATTTTCTGGGCCAAATAGTGGTGTTCCAGTGAGCTCACAATCTGCTCCATGGAGTTTGGTTTATGTACCCCAAGAGTCTGGATTCTCTAAAAGACACAGAAACTCTTCCTCCTCTAATCAAACTGTTTCATCCCTTTTTCTTCTGTCTTTTCTTTCCTTCCTCCTTTTTTTCAAAGGATGAGAAGAATCAGGTGTTGATCACCAATGCTTGGCTGCAGATGGTGAGTAACCTCTGTCAATAAAGTAAAGAAACTGTCTAATTGAAAACTACTGAATGTGATTTCTTAGCTGAAAAGCAAGACTGCTATCTTATAGCTTGTGTATAATGTAATACAAGCAGGCATTTTGAGTCCTTTAAAATTTCCCTAGTGCTCCTTTTAGCATTGAAAATTAAATTCGGGAGATTACACTAATCCTTTGGACAGACCTGTTGACCTTTGGAGGATGAAACCAACGGCATTGTTCTGCCAGTGGATGTAGGGATCTTGTAAAAAAGAGCCCAGAGTTAGAGTCCCATCATAGCTAAGAAGAGAATCTTCAAGGCCCTCTCTGTAACCAGTGATGGGGACTTAAGAATGAGCCAGGCACTCAGTAAGACCCAGGCAACCTGCACTTGCCACTTCTGGGAAAATCCCACCTCTGCCTGAAATTGGGAGCTAGGACACCTGCCCTTGAACACAGAAGTGGTCACTGGACCATGTGGAGACTGCTCATAGTGAGTGGTGGGGTGTCCAGGGACTACGGAGAGCCCGATGCTGCATTGCTGCTGGCAGTGCCCAGGCACCTCTCTGGGATGTTGCCTTCCCTCGTGCTTTACAAACCTCTTCCATAAACATTCCTCCTCCCTCTTCTGCAACTGCTCCAGCTGAGGATTCACCTGCACTGCTCCTGCAGGATAAGCAAAACTGACCTTCACTAATGGCTTTGTGGGAGGGAGTTTCCCATCAGGCCTGCCTGGCTGCCGATGCTGAGGCATACAGTGTTTTCTTATGCTGCATAAACAGATCTCCTCAAGGGCTTGTGCTCAGGAAAGAAGCAGTTTTTGAAGGAAAAACCAGTGGGAGAGTTGAATGATTAAACTAATTCTGCTTTGACTTTTGCAGCCAAACACTATCTCATATTAATATGTTCAACTGAACAGGCTGTTTCTTCCCCAGCTACCTGCTGGGATTTGCAGCAGAAATGAGCATTTTTATATTGCAAAAAACTAACCCAGACAAACCTACATGACTACAGGATTGTTAGGTCAGAGCCTGTGGGTGTCCTGTCCCTTGCAGAGATGTTCTTCAGTTATAGCACTGATGAGGGTTTCCCTTGCAGCCCTCCCATTGAACTTCATTGTAAGTCACAAGGTTCATCCCCAAAGCTGTTCCTGCACCTTTCTTGAATTAACTGTGTTGAGTTGGAGGAGATGGGATCACAAACAACCCCTTGGCATATAAAGTTCACTTGCCTACCTCTCCAAGCAAGGTGGTTAGTAAAAGAGTCACCCAACCTTTGTAACAGATTAAAGTATTTCCACCCAACGGGGACTCTCAGACCATGGTCCACCTACCACTGACCACCTCAAAAACCACTTCACCTCAGAACCAGCATGCCTCATGGAGATGCCTACTGCCAGTGTTTCTGCTAGCCCACCAGGAAAGGTCTGGGATGCCTGGTTTCAGGCCACAAGATGAAGAGCTAGACACTGTCTTCAGTAGTCACACTATTATTTCCTCTGTATATGCCAGCCTTTCTTAATAATTAAAGCCGAGCATTAAACTATTATCATACTGCTGCTATTGCTATTGGCAAAATCTGTTCTGTTCCCATAATACTCCAGAGAACTTAGGAGACTTTTACAAGCTCATGTAATCTGATGTATGTGTTTGCCAACAGTCCTGGGTTGATGCTTACTTGTCTTGGGATCAGTATGAATACCCAGGAGTGCAGAACCTGCGATTTCCTGCTGACCAGATTTGGGTACCAGACATTCTTCTGTATAACAGGTAAGCAAGATGTGAAGCGGCCGGTAGGAGACCGGAACTGGGTGCTGAACGTCAGCCGTGCTTCGCTGATGTTATGGGCCTTGTGCCCTCGATGGGTTTGGCTCTTACTCTTAGAGAGTAGCAAAAACAAGCAAGCATCAGCTAACAGATTTTTCTAATAGCCAGTCTAACTCTTCCTTGCTGTAGTTGATATTCTCTTCAACTTTTTCTCAGTGAACACAGAGAGAAAACAGTCTCTATTCTCTTCAAAATTGCCATATCTGCAGGAGAACTATTATTGTCATATATCTGTCATAGTGTTTCTGATTGAAGTAAACAAATGAATTTTCTTCTCACTTTCCTTATCACGTATTTTATGAACCTCTCCATCATTCTTCTTCTACTCTGAATACTCTCTAATCTGTTTTTCCTTCTCCAGAGATGAATCCAGCTCTCTAGACAGCATTTCTGCAGTGCTGAACGAGGTGGAAGCTCTCTAGACAGCTGTTTCCTTAATGCTTTGCAGGAGGCGGGGATTTGGGGTTTTCTCTAATAATATCTTAATTCTGGACTTATTTTTTGATCTATTGCAAATCCCAGATGTTGTAGTTCAGCTCTGCTGGCTTACTAGATTTTCCCTGTTATGTCTTTCTCTGGCAGTTTTCAGGGTAATACTTTTTAATTACCCAGATTAAATTTCATTTTGTTAGTTTCCAGAGTTCACCAAGATCCATCTTCCGTTCCAAACCCTCACTACAAGATATCCAAAGGACACCTGGAGAGATATGGCTTGTTTAAGTGTTCTTCTTTACTTCAGCTTTGCTTCTTACTGTCTCTTTATTCCTTTTCAGTCTCTAAAAAGGAGGCATGCGGCTTGGTCCATAGTACTGTAATTTATAAGATCGTGCTGAAATTCAGATATATCACCAGCCTCCTCTTAGTCAGAATAATAGATTGATTTGATGCATTTGGCCCTTCACAAATCTGTGCCAGATGTTTCACCCCATTTTCTTTGAAGTTAGGCTGATGTGTCTATAATTTCACCTTTAAAGGAAGTCAGAATTCTCTTTGATCTCCCCTAATTCAGCATGCCCTTCCCTCTTCTCCATGAGCTCTCACAGATAATTGTTAATGCTTCAGAGGGTATTTCTGCCAGTCCTTTCAGTTCTCAAGAGTAAATTTCATCAGCTCTGCTGAGTAGAATCTGCCTTATCTACATTTTCTTAACCTGTTCGTCCCCTGTTCTGCCATGGACTCCTGCCACTGTGTGAGAAATAGTTGCAAAGAGTGAAGCACACAGGGTGCAGGATACTGCAGCTCTCTGCACCCCGTTGGTTTTTTTTCCCTTCCAAAGCAAGTGATGGATCGATCTGATCCTTTGTCTTTTCCTTGTTCCCTTGTATTTATAAAACACTTTTTTGTTGCCTTTTATGTCTTTGATAATTATCACTCATTCTGGACTTAGACTTTTCAGTGTCATCCCCTGTTTTGTGTTGGGGACAATACTGAGGACTGAGGACTCAAGACATGGATAAAAAGCAGATCAGAAGAGTAATGGAGGCTCTGAATTTTTTACATCTGGTTGAAAGACAGGGTAAGGATGGTGTAGTCATGCAATACAAGACCTGCACATAGCCACTCCAGGCAAGGCTCTACAAGTCAGGGGATCCCTCTGTGGTGAATCTCTTCCCAAGAGACCCTCTGGAACAAGCCTTCAGACCTGCTCCTTTGAAGAATCACGTCCTTGTCTGATTTAGTTTAACTCCTTTAATTTTCTCAGAATTGTTGGAATAGTAAAGAAGTTCTCTTTTCTTGGTCCCTTTTGCTCTTGGAGTCTCAATGAATCTCCTCCTACAAGCCCCTAAAATAACTTCTCTCCAGTGGTTCCTTCCAATGCTAGAAGCAAACTCTTGTCCTCTCTGCATCTCAGGAGTCTGCAGAATTGTTGTGTCAGGCCATCGTTGCTGTTACAACAGATATCTGGGTAAGGTAACAGATAACTTGATTTATGTGGTGAGCTGCCTCATTTTGACAGTGGGTGCACTAGAAAAGCCTCATTTTCCTGACTGTCCAGTTTCTGGATACAGCTAATGTGACACTTTTGCCACTTTTCCTTCTGCCTTTGTTCTGAGACATACGACACTCTGCGTCTCACTTCTTGGAGGACATTGCAGCGTGCCAGCAGCCTGCCCAGGTGCAGACCGACAGTGACTGCGAGGAACTCAGATATTGGTCAAGGGTAGACTCTTCACCCAGATGCAGGAACTTAATTCTGCCAAAAGGTTATTTTTATGTTGACAGTTACATCTTTACTCACACATCAGCTTGCTTTTTCTTTGTTTTGTTCTGTTTTGTTTATACTGTATTACAGTGCAGATGAAAGGTTTGATGCAACATTTCACACAAATGTGCTGGTGAACTACTCTGGATCCTGCCAATATATTCCTCCAGGTAGGGCACAGAGAGTATTTGTTTACTTTTAATCTAATAATGTCAAGCAGTTTTCCTTCCTGAATGAAACCAAGGTGTTTGAAATCTGTCTGTGGAAATTTTGCAAGCTGTCTAATAATGGGACAGACCCACTAAGAAAATTTAAGTCCGTTATCAGTGGTGTGTTTCCACTTTGCAAGTCAGTAAAACGTTCTCCTGAGCAGTTTGCTCAGAACATCCAGAGGCCTCCCTGAGGTGTCACCCAAAGTAAGGTGGTGTGCACCATCTCGTCATGTTTCATGTGCAGTCCAACTAGGTCTTTGTTGTGTGGAGAGGTGAGCAGAGGAGACCCCAAGAGCAGCACTCACTCAGCACTGAAGCCCTTCCTGCCAGGCTGAGGCTACAAATCCAGGTGAAAAGACAAACTGGGATTGGTCTCAGCCAGTTGGGCCCGAGTCTCAGTCTCTTCTCACCTGTGTTGCTGATTCCCTGCCTGCACGGTCCAGCAGCCAAGACTCACCAGCAGACACGCAGGCTGTCCCACAATTGCTCCCTGCGGTGGACAAAAAATTCCTGAACTTTGTGTCATAGCATAGCATAGTCCCCACGCAGGTCCATAGGGCCCAGTGAGGATCAGCAAGGACTTTCCTGATGGCTGCTCCCTTGTTGTTCCCTACCCCTTAGACCCCTTGAGGCATCCCAGAAAGTGAACTAGACACATCCAGAGTAAAATTCAAGGCTCAGTTAGCACACAGATAATAAAGGCCAGCACTGAGCAAGGTTTAGCACAACAACAACGTATTGACAAGGGACGGTGGGTCTGAGGCAAGCTTGACCACAACTCCTTTCAAAGAGCTGGTCACAGCATACTCAGCCTCTGGAGCATACCCTTTGCTCCTGTCCGAGCAAGCAACACTGCCTGTAACCTGCTAGGGCCAGCCAGCACCGGGAGACAGGCTGGGCTGCTCCTGCGTGGCCGTAGTGTCACGGGCAACCTACCTCAAGGATGCAGTGAGAGGGGTCTTCCCTGGTGGAGGAAGGGAGGTTATTCCACTCATGGCAGCATCTTCCATCTCCAATACTTGTTTGGTTACCCCATGACTGTATCGCACAGAATTTTTGAAGACAAAATTTGCTCACAATCAGAGACAGATAAGAGTAATGAAACGCACCCTGCACAAGCTTGATCGTGACTGATTTCTATCTGCAGGCATTTTGAAGAGCACGTGTTACATTGATGTCCGCTGGTTCCCCTTTGATGTGCAGAAGTGTGATTTGAAGTTTGGCTCCTGGACTCACAGTGGCTGGTTGATTGACCTGCAGATGCTCGAGGCTGATGTTTCCAACTACATCTCAAATGGAGAATGGGATTTAGTGGGTAAATTGGCCAGCCTACAAATTTTCAGTAGTCTAATTTTCAGAGGCAAACCTCAAATGTGTAGAAATAAACAATCAATTGGACATGGAATATAGATATTAAAATACATATATCTAAGGAGAGGCAAAAAAAGAGAAAACCCCCCCATATCAGAGACAGCCTTTCAGCAACGTTCATTGAACTGTGTCTGAAAACGCTGTGTTCTGAAGCAATTGCCTGCCACTGAGCACATAAATGAAAGCTACCAGTCCTGACACATCTGAGCAGTTTGTCAGTGCTAAACTCGGATGTGTCTCTTGTAGGTGCACGGAACACTACTGTCACATTAACACAACAGCAAAATTGATTGGTGTAAAAAATATTTCAGCAAAACTTTAACATAAATGGGTCTTTCTCACCCAGAAAAGCATCAAAGTGTCTACCATTTCATAAAACCTGCAGATTAGTATGTCTGTCTTCTGTGCTTTGGAAGATACCTGTATTTTCAAAAGAACTTGTGCCCCGAACTGGTTATTCAGAGTGAGCTTCTAGTGAGTTATTTTGAACTCGTTTATGCAGCTGTAAGTCACAAGCAATGTTACAGAAACTGATGGAACTTAGACAACTGCAAGGAGAGGTTGCAAAAAAGACATTTTGTCTCCCAGTCTGGATATATAGAGGAGGAAATTGCTGCCCTGACCAACTGCATGTAGTATTTTTACCATTTAGGGCATCTGAGAAATTACATTCAGTTTTATGAGAAGCCGTAGTGAAGTCCTCCTAAAGTCCAGCTGTTTCAGAGCATTCCTCCCTGTCCAGTGCTCCTTTATAGTGGGTATCTTTGTCCAATAACTTTGCATATCTGATTAAGAGTCTGTGGTTTATCTGCCTTCAACCCTGCCCAGGGGAGAACAAAACAGGGACTTACTTAGCTCATACAGCAAAATCATTAAGTAGCACCTCAGGCAAGCCATAGCTATATCCTTTAAGAAAACTTTGCTAAAATGCAAACACTGCCAAAATGCACACATTGTCACATCACCTGTCACGTCCACAGAAACAAAAGAGAAGTGAGCAATTTTGGCGTGAAAGATACAAGATGCTGAGTTCTTCCAGCTCTCTTGACATTTCCAGTGCTGCTGCAGTCCACATCATGCAGCATGTCAGGCAATCTGCTGCAGAGGGATCACCATGGGCAACCCTGCAGTACATTTGTATTGGACAGCTGTGTCTCTTCACCTTCAGATATGACAGGCTTTGAGCTTAACTTGACATCCTTTTTGAAGATTAAGCCATACCCTGTCTGTTTTCCCTGACCAAAAAAAAGCAAGTATGTATAGAGGATCACAGAAAAATAAGAAGCAGTGGCACTTGTCACACAGAAAATCTGCTGCATGTGCTAGTGAATATCACATCAACAGTGTGTTACCATTCACAGAATGTAAGGAGGCAGAACACACGTTTTTCTTGTTGAGGTTGTGATGCCCAGGGCTGTTTTGTTCTGGCCCAGATGAGCTTTACTGGCTAAGCTAGATTCAAGTGACTCAGAAGGCATGAAAGTAAACCATGTAAAACACGGAAGGTGGACTGGGAACAGCAGAGGTGACACACATTGGCTCATAAACCGTCACTTCTTGGTCTAGTCCAGGGAGGTAGCTGGGAGTCCTGCACCTCTCCCAACTGCTCTGATCACCCTCTCTGTAGGTGTCCCAGGGAAGAGGAATGAGATGTACTATGAATGCTGCAAAGAACCGTATCCAGATGTGACGTACACTATCACCATGCGTCGACGCACCCTCTACTATGGCTTGAACTTACTCATTCCTTGTGTTCTCATATCTGGCTTAGCACTGCTTGTATTCCTTTTGCCAGCTGATTCAGGGGAGAAGATTTCTTTAGGTAAGTGCTAAAATATTCTTTTGTTTCATGAGCATCCTATAAAATAGAAAATAAATACCTCATGGTGCTGTGGTGCTTGATGAATAAGGATTTCACTAGAAGAGCAATAGAAGTACTTTTTTGATTGCAGAAGCAAGGATAACAGCTTTCTGTATGGCATTGACACATCCCATGCAAAACACTTAGAAAATCTTTTGGACTGGGAGGAAGCTGAACTTGTTGCTGGCACAGGCGGCAGTGATGGTATTCTGTCATGCCTGTTGTTATGTTCTTTAGTACATCTCAATGCGTTTCACAGCTCACTGATTCTCTTTTTCAGATAGGACATACTAGGAAGCAAAGAGTGAAAGGCTGTGGGCAGCAGCAGCTGGGGACTGGATTTTCACCTTCAAAGTTCAGCTCCCAAAACACCTAGCCATGAGTCCCCTATGAACACAAAAGAGTGACAGCCATGGAAGGGCTAAAATGAGATTTACTGTTGTGTGCATTGATAAAAGTGGGATGGGTTCTTCCAAGAGAAGATAGGGGAGAGCTGTAAATACACCAGACTGACCCAGATGAGACCTTAAGAGTTAATTGTGCATGATTCTGTCTCAGGACAGAGACTTTTAAATCATATGAAGTGTCCTCAGTGGGTTTTTTTTTTTTTTTGTAAAAAAAACGGGTATCTGAGCAGTCTGTCTTACAAGAAGTAAAACACAGGCTATCGGGGGTATAACTGCTGTCTATGAAATGTAGGATGGAGATAAGGAAAAGAGTTATTTGAGCTGAAGTGCAATGTTGACACAAAAATAGGGGCTAATGTTCATGCATTGACCTTTTGATTTCTCAGTATCAGGGTGGTTAGGTTTAGCAACAGCCTTTCCAGATAGAACAAAGAGCTTTTAAAACAGACTGCATGTCTTTGAGGGATGTTATGTAATATGCAGTAGCAAAACCCAGACTCCTGTCTGTGCAAGTCTCTCCTAGCCCTTAACAGCCATTTGGGCTTTGTGCAATGTTTTGGAAAAGCACTGTAGTTCACCAGTTTTGCAAGCTTCGTTTCACTCAGCAGAAAAGATTGCTCCATTACTTTGGGAGAAGCAAGGGTTGGTGTGTATTAGAGAAAAGTGAAAAGAGAGCAGATAGAGTTGTGTCTAAAAATGCTTGCACTTTGTGGAAGTTCTAATCTGCATTGACAGACATGAAGTCATGGGTTTGGCTTAGCTGTATATCAGGACAAAGCTATATTTAACAGCAAAGACATCAGAGGAGCGGCTGCGGAGTTCATTTTCCTCATTTTTCCCAAACATGTTCACTCCCTCCAGGTATCACCGTCCTTCTTTCCCTGACTGTATTCATGCTGCTTGTGGCTGAGATCATGCCTGCAACTTCTGACTCCGTCCCACTGATAGGTAAGCTGATTTTCTCTGCTTTGTGCTCCATGTATGATGGCTCTCAAGAGCTGCTCAAGGCCAATTTGAGGATGAACTCTTTTTGTTACTCTAGTTTTGCATTCAGCAATGTCAGGAGTAAATGTCAGCCTGGACCTCACCATGTGCATGTACGAAAAGGACCTACGTGAGGTTACGAAAAAGCACTGGAAATATTAGATAAGCAGGTAACTGCAAACATTGAGAGGACACAGAATCAACACTGCAGAAAATTCATCTTTCTTCTTCTGCATCATCCCACCTCCCTGCTGTTATACAACTCCTCCCCGCCTTCCCCCTTCTCCTCCTCTTCTCTCTGTCTGAAGAGCAATTCATGATACAACAGTTAAAAATTCAAATATATCACTGGAGCATTTTTAATATGTACTGAAAACTATGGGACAGATCATCATCTTGGGATTGTGGGCCAGACAGACATTGTTACATCCTCTGTTTTTATAGGACCACCTCTTTACCTTGGTCTCATGGGGCCTTATTGCAGGGTAGAGAAAATAAACCTGTCCTATTTTTCAAAATAAAAAAGAATGAAGACTACCTGAAAGACAAATCATGACTAAAGTACACATTCTAGACAGTAGAAATGAACAAAATAGTCAACAATATATCTGGGTGCTGGTGGAAGATGCACCTCACAACTGTATAGGGAAAGCCTCAAAAAAGTTGTATAGTGACTAGGACAAAAAAAGCATTTACTCATCCAGCTTCATTCTCTCTCTTCGAGGATTTAAAACTAGGCCTGGCTCTGGGGAAGGAGGATAAGCATGTAACAGTAAGGACAATAGCACCCATAGGCAAGACTTCCTGAAAGCCTCCAAAAAACTTACACGTCCTAGTGAAAGTCAGCAGGACTCTTGACTTTCAGCCATACAGGAACTTCCAAAAAACTAACAAAACCCCTTTCTGAACATACACCTAGGACACAGTGGAGACAGAAACAATTCTGAGAGAAACTTGTGTGTAGGCAGGAGAAACAAGCCATCTTGAACCACTGTTGACATATCTTTGCTTTGTGTAATACATAACAAATCCCATTTAGAATTAGTAAAGAAGAGTAAAGAATTAGAATTTGCCTACGGCCATTCCACTAGCTTTAACAGGAACAGTTTCTGCCAATACAGTCATCTATCACAGAAGGTAGGATTTCTACCAAGAAAAGCTATGAATAGTTATGTATTTTTACAGACTTTGATGCTGTAATAACAGACAGTTTCTGCTTATCAGGGAATTGCTCCCTTCTGCAGTATTCCTAGTTTAAAGTCCTGCCCCTAACTCCTTGCTCCACTCTAAATTGGCAGGGAGACTGCTTATCCATTTGGCTTCTGCACCCAAACAGCCCTTGTTCAGCTAGTGCTCAAAGCTGGGCTGTGCAGTTTTACATGCTCTCGAGTTCTGAATACCTTATTCTTACTCTAACAAAGTAACATAGCGTCTTCTCTTCACAGTGGTCCTGCAGGTGATCCCAAATGGGGTATTTTAGCTGCTGAACTGAATATGCCAGATCATGATCACAATTTTTCAGTGTGATCTCTGGTCCAGTTAAAATCCTCAGAATTGATATGAGGAAAGGGGTACATTTGGAAAGCTCATTCAATTTTGAAGAATCAGCATGGTCAGCAACAGGTTGCAGGAATAAACAGATCTTCTAAAGCATGTCATTTGTGAGGGATGCAGATGATTTGACCTTGAAGCAGAAAGATCCCTTGCTGATCTTTGCTGAAGAGTCACCGTTACTGGTCTTCATGCATGTGGGCGCAGAGAAACTTTGGAAACATGGCTCCACATGTCTTTAAAGATCTGCATTATATTCTTAGGGCCTGAGATTTCAAAAACAAACATGCATCCACACCTCTCTGGAGCTGGATGAGCCCTCACAGCCTTTGCTGTTTCAAAGCCACTAATGCCTAACGTGCTGTACTTACTTTCTCCTCCTTCTGACCTCAGCTTTAACTACTGAACTCTAATAACATGGGAAAATCTCACAGCTGCTGTTGGAGTGACTTTATTGAGGTAGTAAAGGAGAACTGGTCTAATATGACACCAAGAAAAGTACTAGCTTTTGTGATCTGGAACATATTTACAGAGAAATGTGGAAATCCTACCTTAGTTCCTCTTAGTTAAGGGGAACCTCAAATTATATTAATAACAAACAAAGCACCTCTCAGATTAAATAACCAGAAGGTGCAAGTGGGACAAGACAGTTGCTTTATTGTGCCTTTGCAAAGTACCCTTCACCCCTTCCTTGGTATGTCCTCTGCTTTCTCTCTCTGTTTGTAAAGCTGCCCAAAGCAAAGACTCTCTTACTCCACACATCCAACTTCTCCAGATGAGAGATTCCCATTTCTCAGTAGCCTCCCAACTATCGTCTTCATACATGTTAAAAACAAGTCCTCTTCTTTTTCTGTAAAGAGCAAGTGACAAGACTTGGCCTAGGAATCCGTAGCAGGCTACTCAGCACCTTCGAGCAGCAGGGCACTGCTGCTCCTGCTGCAGGGTTGTGGGTAGAGCTTTCCTTTCTGCGGTGGGCCATCCACTTTCTGTGCCAAGAAATGTTCCAGTTGGACAGGTTGGCCCCCTGCTCTCACTCAGCTTTCTTGGGGTTTGCATTCACATCAGTAGCTAGCTGCTCCTTGCCCAGCAGCACGTCTGCTCCCACCGTTCTCTAGCACACCCTCCCTTTTGGGGAAACTACATATTTTCAAAGCCCAGTTTTCAACAGCACACATCTATGCAAAGAAAGGTACCGCAATATTTCAAAAGTGGAATCCTGCCCTTCCGCAGAGATGCCAATGAAAGGAGAAGGCTGAACCAGGTGAAGATGGTTCTGTTTCTGTTTAAAACATTAATAACCCATAGCACAGCAATAAGCTCAGCCATTTAAATCAAAAGCGTTGAAGTCCCATGACATCTACAAACACAACAGTTTGGCCAGAATCCAGCACAAGTCAACTTTATGAACAAGGATTCTTTCTCTACAGGGTACTGTAAGTCCCTCCTGGCACTTAAAACCTCTAGAGTGTAGCTCCTAAAAGACTTTCAGACCATGCCTATACGGCAGCAACTGTGTCCTGAACTTACCCTTCCTACTGTAGCTTAATCATGCCTTGCGGGAAGTGTATCTTGCTGCAGTTGTGATTTTACTTACTTCAAATTTTTCTCTTCAAAGTTACTTTTACCAAGAGCCCATGTAAGTAGGAAACTGGAGTTCATTACTTGAGGAAAGTATGTACAGAAATGCGGAGAACTCCAGATGTGCTACACAACTAAATTACTGGTCTGACTCTGCTGATCACTGGGTAAAATCATAAAGCCTGTGTGATACAGCTCAGGTACATGACAAATGTTTTTTCTCTTTCTAAAAACCTATGCAATTATGCAGATTTGTTTTGCACTATAAATGCCAGTAATTTCATGTGGATTTCATGCACCTTCCAGTCCTTATTATTTCACTGATCCAGTGCATTACGTGGGAAGACATAACCGTGTCCCACTGTGTTGATTTCCTGGTTCAGCAGCTAAATCAAAATTAAACAAATACTGTTATTAACAAGTATGGTTATTTTAATTAGCTTTTATACAAGCTCAGGATCTGCCTTTTGAAATTAAAGGCCTAGGTAATTCATCTGAGAACTACATTTGAGGTATTTAGCTCAACACCGTAAGGACTATTTTTTTTTTATAAAGACATTGTGATCCATGTTAGGTGAATGGTTGAACTCAATTACATTAGAGGTATTTTCAAACCTAAATGATTCTGTTTTTCTAAGTAAACGATAGTGGACCATCAGATCTGGTTTTGGTAATGGTTATATGGCCATCTCTGAGGAAAGGATGAGTTCCTTCCTTAGGCAGTAGACATACGCCTGAATTCTTTTAAAGTCTTCATATCCCTGATCTGTTTCATTAAACTGTGTTTTCTATCCAAAAGCAACCTTGTAATTAAGACTAGGAAATCATGCATTACAAAGTCGCTAAGGAACAAATTCCCTGAAGTCAATACAGATTCCTAACTGTAACTCTTCCCTTTCTTTACCATCCTTTGGCTGGAGCCTCCTTGGGATTGCACAGTTGGTGGTCATGTGGTCCCACATCCAGTGGTATCAAATAAAGCAGTGACCAGAATCAAATTTATCATGCACTTCTGTAGGAAGGTCTTCCATAATGCCTCAGGATAAGCTGATAGTTTGGGCTCACAAACTTAAAAAAAAAAATTAATCTCCTAATGTAATATTTAGTTCCTACCAAAATCAGCCAGTTTTTCAGAAAGACAGGTCAATCCACAGCCCATGTTAAAGTCAGACATGGCCAAAAGCCATTGCTCTGGAAAATTTAGATCAAGCCGGTGAGGAGCCTGACCAGCACATCTTCCTGACTATTCTTTTCCCCTGCCTGCAATATCACCTCCAGAGGGGCAAAACTTTGGGGCCATGTGGCACTGAAAAGTCTGTATCTGTCTGCACTTCCCCCCTCCTGCTGTGATCCTGTCTGCTTCCGGCACCAGATGCTTTGTTTTTAAGGAAACACCAGTCCCCAGCGCTAGTGAGCTACAGGTTCACCTCTTGTTCCATTCTGCAGTGAGACACAGGCTGTAAGGAACCTACTTCACCTACCCACATCCATCTTGCATTCACTTCTGGTTTACTGTGCTGCATTCCAACCCCTGGGAGGACAGGGTGGCACCGTGCAGAGACAGACCCTAAAAGGCCTGCTTTGGAAACTTCACGCAGCTTTTCGCGCTTGTGTTGCTCTAAAGCTCTGCAGGACTTGAGTTCAGGCCCCAGGTGGCACAGAAAGGACAGTCACACGTTAAAACAGCCAGCAGCACTCACGGCTGGACTCGTTAAGCTTTAGACCAAAGCTGCAATAAGCTCTGGCTTAGCAGCTCTCTGTCCATCCCAGCCCGTGCTCTGAGGAAGTATCATTTTCCAAGTACTTTGTCAAAGCTGATAAGGCATGCTTCTGCCCAAAAGCCAAGTCTTGAAATCAGATGTTCAGATGTCTCAGGCCATCAGATGATTTGTTTCTTCTATAAACACTTTTCACACCTTGCAATTCAAGGCTTTCCCTTGCACAGGAAAAGTGGTTAATAATTTCTGATTGTTTTCCATGCCAAAATAATTCCAAAGTGATGCAAATCCTTATTTTCTACCAGCTCCCTCCAAAATAACACCACTGATTTTGGATCAAGAGTCTGTATTTTTGCTTTAAAAGGACTTCATGGCAGAAAGTGTGGAACACCAGGAAGCTTGTATGTGGACAGTGTTTGAAAGGGGAACATGAGACTCATAAATATGAGGAACTGTCACTTCCTATGATTAACATCCACGTGATGCTCGACGTTTTGGCTGGATGTATCGAATAAAGCGCAGTAAAAATAAAGTTATCTCCATCTCCAGTTAGCAAAACTGCATTTTTCTTTGTCTTATTTTGCTGAGCTCCTGTGCTTGCTTTTTAAAAAAATCGTAACACTTATTTGCTGCTTAGGGCTCCATTATGATGATGTTTTCCAGCTGTGTCCCCTCCTTGCTGTTCCTTACCATGCCTGTGCTATTTCAGTAAGCATGAATACTTTACACTGTAAATAAGTACTGTTGCAGCAGATGCTTGGGGTGATTTCTTGCATTTAGTCACACAGCAAATGAGACTGCAAATTACTAGGACAGGGAAGCAATGCGGTGCTTTGTCACCTTCAGGAGTTACAGATTGTTTTAAGTTATGAACATAAGGCATTAGTTTTTCTGACTAGAGAGAGAAAATAATCTCTTATTACATTTTTTGTCATCTTCCTGCATGTTCTCAGCTGATGCCGCCTCACTTTACTCTGCCCCTTTTTGAGTTTTTGGAGTGCTTTCCCCCGTCCTTTCATGAGCCTGCCTGTACCTTGTCAGAATCAGGACCCTGCTCAATCTCTTTCATGAAACAGAAATTCTCATTCACGGCAGCTCTTACAGTTTCATACTCCATGATCAGTGATGCTTTTCCCAAAGCCAAGAGTCTCAAATGTTTTTTCTTTACAGAAAAAACCCAAACAAACAAACAAAACAAGCAAAACAAGAGAACAGTTTTACTTTTCAAACTCCCACCTCCATCCTTCAAAAGCGTATGGCAGATGAAGAGTTTCAAAACACAAGTACCATAATCATATGTCCTCTTCTCTATTTCTTTGCTGTCTCTGTACAACAGTAACTCACAGACTTTCTCCTCTCTGTTTTGATTTTCTTGGTTCCTGAGTAACTCTGCCATTGCCCTTTGTAGACTGCCACAGCATCTGCCCGGCACCAGGCCTGGTCCCTACCATAGGAAAGAAGGGTGTTTGGAAGCCCCTCTGCTGGTGTCTGAGGTTTTCAGTCACCTCCACAGGCTTCAGTTCATTAACCTGGACTATTTCCAGAAGGATGAGCAGTGAATATCTCATTCTGAGCTCACGAGAAGCACAAAGAATTCAGCCCTGAATGACTGAAATTACCGGACTTAAAGTGGCTCTAACCCAGTTATTCATTTCACATGCAAAACTTGATGTTTTCTGAAAAGATAGAATAGAAACAGGACCACCAGTGGGAGGCATCCAACATCCAGCTTGATCAATGTGAATACCCGAGCACAACACTTTCCTCCTTCCCCTAGTATTTCACAGGAACTACAAGACTGCAACTGGTCACAATGCAGATGTTCTGTCTCTCTTGTGATTGACTATGGTAGCAAATCTGGATCACATGATAACTGCTGACATGATATGTTATGATATGATATGATGTCACTGTTCAGTGACAAAATCAAGGCAAAACATCCATCCTAGGGATTTCGTTTTATTTATTCTGTTCCTAATCAGTCCTTGAAGTTAATCCAGTTCCATTTCAGCAGTATGTCTTCCAAAACATCTCTAAAATAATCCTAAGGTGCTTCTCTAACATCAGATAATGACACAAAACATCCAAAAATGGTACTGAATGCTCTTCAAATTATGAATTGCAAATCATTGCTATCCTTTTGATATAGGTGACATCAGAGCATGCCTGCAAGGACAAATAGCTGTTCTCACTGACTTTTTAGAAGACCTTCTGACTGTCTGTGGTTTTATTAGATCCATATTTGTTACGACGACGGCACCTGATCATCTTCTGATTGTGCAGGGACAGAGGATGACAGCTCCTAGATGTTAAAACTGCTGTCCAGATAGTATGTTACCTAATGCCTCTGGCAAAAAAGGAAAGAAAATCAATTGTACAAGAGCAAATGTTTCATACTTCTTGAAGATCAATCAAGCATCCAAAACAGCTTTTTTTTGTTCGCACACCTCTGCTGAAGAAAGCATCTTGTAGGTTTTAAAACCTATGAAGAGCATTTAGAGGTGATCAGTACAGACCTCAGAAAAGGTCTCGTCGTCAGGCCAAGGCTGTTGCTTGGGAGACCAAAGCTCATTACTCGTCTCCCCCATGACCCACCTCACAGGAGAGCATCTTATTTCTGTGCTCAGCAACATCAGTGGAGACCCAGAAATAGAGTTTGCTAACTCAGGGCAGAGTGGGGCTAGGGTAGAGTGAGTGAAGATTGCAGTCCTGTAGCTCCAAGGGAAGTGATATCCATGAGCATTGTAGCTTCATCCTTTCAGCAGCAAGGCTTCTCTGCTCACAGGGCTGCTGGAGAAGGCCAAGTCATGGTCATAATCAGAGGGGATGCTAGAGGTGAACAGGGACAGCTGCCCTTGTAGCTGTCACCAAGTGGTGGGTTTGGCCTTGCTGGTGTGAGGGCAAAAGACTGTCAGGAACAGAAATGAGAAGACTGGAAGATTGGACCATGCTTTCAGGGAGGTGCACGGAGGACAGCACAGGATTTTCCTCACCAGTTCTCCTGCTGCAGGAAGACTATGTTTTTCTGCTGCCAGGAAAGAGAGGATGTAAGATTGAACCCTGGAAGGAAAGATCAGAAAATGCTGGGTGAATAAGGATGTAATTTCACAGCCAGGAATATTTTGCCTTGTGGACATACCCACTGAGTTCTGGGGCCTTTCCTTCCCTTACAGGGGAATGGTCACTGAGTCTAGACACAGGGTTTTGGCCATCCCTGCCTGGTTCTAGATTGCCAGGACAGTCATGTTTTCAATCAAAGGGGTGCATGGGCACATGATCTAGCAATTCCTTTGTGACCAATGGCTATTAATTCTACCTTCTCCTGTCACAGGAAAGGAGGCAACAGCCTTCATCATATCTCCAGCTAGAGGTGTGAAAGACCAGCAGCTGTGCCAGTCATTGCTATCTTTTTCCTCCACTTTCACTGTTGTCTCTTCAGGACTGGCAAAATCCAGCCTTAGAGCAGTCCTGGGCATTTCCAGGACATCGACTTTCTCTCTGAATACAGCACCTTCACCTGCCTGAGGGGCATAAATCTACCTGCCAGATTTCACAGGTATCTTTTACACATTTGACTGCCTCATAATAACACGTAGGGCTCAAGTACCATGCGCTATGTCCTCCATCCTTACTTTCCAGCTCAAGACTTCAGCGTACCTTGAACAGGAGCACCCCACTCCACCCCCCTCAAAATGCAGATGACACACCCCCAGCCTCTTCCTTGCCCACCACTATAGGCAAAACTATAAAATATCTTTCTTTATGGGTTCCTGGCTCCTCTCTGGTTCCCAGTCTGTTCCTGAGAGAACTATTTTCCATTTACTAGCAGATCTACACAGCAGTTTCCTGACATCTGTTCCTGGGTTCACAGCATAAAAAAAACCTGGGAGTGTCAATTCCTCTGCTAATCATTGGCTAGGATCTTGAGTCAGATATTATCAGGTTGTTTCCAAGTTTAACCAGGTGACTAATTTTCCAAGGATATGAGAAAAATCTTAGCTAAAGCCATTTTAAATGGACCATTTCATGCCTTTGAAGTCTGGTGGCATCAAAATGCATAGAGTTTAAGGAAGTTGTTTAGTGACTCATGGCAGTAATTACACCAACAATATCAGCACTGCTGTGTTTCTATTACATGGGACATGTAACAGCTTCCCTGAAGCCTGGTTTGCTCTGCTTCTGTTTGTTGACTCTCCTCTCTATGAATAAGTGCAACAGAGACCTTTAAATTCATCTTACCCTTGGGACTGTTCTTCTAATCTAGATACATAATTCATTTTGTCATGAAAAGCCATGCCTCATGAAGCAATTGCAGTGTTGTTTTCAGGAAGGCCTTATAACCTCATTATTATGAACAAGATTTTTTTCTCCTGAAGCAGTGGGATTTGGCATTAAGAAACACAGACGGAGCAAAACTTGCTTTGGAGCTATGACTGAATTTTTAACTTTTCCTTCAAGCTGTGGGAGGGAGGGCTGGAAGAGGCTGCAGTCTGGGGCAGCGTGATGTGCTCTCCCACATTGCACTGTTATGTCAGCCAACAGTAATGCTCCTTGGTATTTTGCCACTGAAACCTTCAAATGTCATTACCCCTGTGGGTAATTCTGCTTTATGCTCCAGAGTATCAACCTCAGTCCTGGCACGAGGAAGCTGTGCTGCCACGTAGGAGATAAGGCTTCATCCTCAGTTCTGGCTTTCAAGATCTTGATTTCTTTCCTGCACAGCAGATTTAAATTTAGCATTCAAGAAGGCTGTAGTGTGCTTTCATAGGAACTAGAAGAAGTGGTCTTGAGGGCTAAGAAGAGTAATGAGAAATATGCCTAACCACCTGTGAGCAGTAGTGGGGCAAAGGTGGGGAACTGGTGACACTTCTTGAAGGGATCCAGAGGTGGCATGAGGACAGCATCTTTCTCCAGCACCTCTGCTGGTACCATGGGAGGCCTAGGACTGGGAATGCTGGTGTTCAGTGGGTGTTGTCAGCTCAGCTTCTCACTGTCCTGGCAGCAGGCACAAAGCTGTTCTTACCATGAGGCTCTACACTCATCTTCAGGGACAAAACCCAAACAGTTTTCAGCTTTCATTTGCTCTAGCCTTTCCCTCACAGGAGAGGAGGGAGCTGAGCACATACACTCCTCAAATGCTCCGGTACAGCAGACCAGAGAAGAGGGTGTTCAGATATGATGCAGTGCTTCTCAAGTGTAGATCTCGAGGCATGGCCAAGAATATTATTTGCTCCTTGTATTTTTCCCCCCTTAACCAAGTCCTCCTTTTGCTTGCAGCTCAGTATTTCGCTAGCATCATGGTCATCGTCGGTCTGTCTGTGGTGGTAACAGTGCTGGTTCTGCAGTTTCACCATCATGACCCCCAAGCAGGAAAGATGCCCAAATGGGTAAGCAGATGTGGTGGTAAACATTCAGCGGGTTACTACTGAACAAAAAGAAAATTGTCTAAAAGCTGTAGTAAACTTGTTATAGGTGAGAGGCAGGAGTTGTTCTCCATTAATCTGAAGAGTCAGTTACAAACAGCATAGATGACACGTTTGCAATTGAAGGGAAAGAACAAGCACACTAAATTTGCTTTCCCACTAAAAAGTTTCTCTTACTCTCCATTAAAAATAATTCCTCCTATTTGGCCTTTCCTTTTCACCTTAAGATGGAGCGGTTGAGTCACGACAAAGCCATCTCACTCAAGCGCCCACTTTGCAAGTGCTAATCCTGTGGGCAGTACCTTTGGTTTCTTATCCAGCAAGACACCAGAACTGACAGAATGTGCTAAACAAACATTAGTCTCTACTGGGCCATTTGTCTGCTTCCATCTGATCTATTCCCAGTGCATTAGCATGTGGACCCTCTTTTCTCTACAGCAGCACACTTTGTCAGCCCAGTGAGGCCTGGCAGCAATGCCAGCTGGCTTTCAAATGGAATGTTTCCTTTAGATTTTCAAGTTAAAATAAATTATGCTTTTTCTCCCCTCTCCTTTTCCTAATAGATTTTAGAATAGGCAAGGTATGCTTGTGTTTACAAAATGCAAAAGAACAAAAGCAGAAGCAGATACAAATAGTCACAGTCAACTATTTACCATCCTGTTTTCACAGGAGTGTCTGGTTGTACAACGTCCTCTGGTATCTTGCTCACCACATTTGTCATGCTACACAATTATCCTGACATGCTGGATAATTGGATATCACATGGTTACCAATGTCAGCCCAAGTTCAGAACTGCATTCTAATTCCTCTTTTAAAATAAACTGCAGCTTCAATGCAATTTTTTTTTTTTAAAGTCCAATAACAATTAAGCATACTTACAATTATTTCCCAAAGTGCTGTATGATTTAAAAACCTCTTATTTTCAAGGCAGCAGAGAATATGAATTCTGGATGAACCCGCGTGTAAAACAAAACGTGGGCACAAATCTGGGGAAACATGCTTCAGATGTCTACATGGACAGAGTCTGCAGCAGTGTAACAGATCCCATTTTATTGCTTTGTCTGCTTTTTGAGGAGCCCAGACACAATGGCTCCTGTTAGACCTGCTCACAGGCCCTGCAATTCACCTCTTGCTCTCTACCAGTCTCTTGTTTTCTTGGCTGGAAACACAGTGTGCTCCAAATTCTCACTCAGGAGGAACCTTGTTCAGTGGCCTGACAACTGAACTGGCATACATTACAAAACATGCCATCAGGAAGCAAAAACTGTGGAAAGCATTACTGGGGAAGTGCAGATGATAGACTGTAAAAGCTGTAGACCAGACAAGCTGACAGGGCCGAGGGATCTCAAGAGGAAAAGAGTGAATGCCAAGTGTGTAGGGAAGAGGCTGACCCCACAAAAGTAGGCATTTTTACTCTACAAGACTCAGTTGTTAGAAGGCTCAGTTGTTAGAATTCATGGCAGTCTCTGTTGTTCTTTTTTTTTCTATTCTGCCTGTCCACTCATGTCAGGTGTTTCTTGCAGAGGCATCTTGAATGACTTTTGCTCAGTAAAAAAAAAACAATCTGAAGTGAAGTAGTAACTTAAGAAATAAGAAAATTTTTTGCATGAAATTTTTCTGCATTTCCAGTACCAGCAGCTGCCCTTACCATCTACTTTCTTCCCACCATATCCTTTTCCTGTCAGAGCCAGGCATCAGTTTATTGCAAACTCTGAGCCTGATTAATTGGATGCTGTTACAGGATTGTTCTCACCTCCTGCTTAAATGGATTTGTCTGCCGGAGTCAGTTGCAGGGGGAGGCACTTGACAGTTGGGCATGTGTGGGAGCTTCTGCAGACCCAGAAGATTTGACTGGATGCATTTCCTAAACACCTGCTTTCTAAACCATTTACACTTGAGCAGTTTATTTTCCCTGCTTGTCTCTCAAGGGGTCCGTGCTCTCACTTTGCAACAGAAGAGGGAGGAGAGTGCCTGTTAGTGTTTATCCCCTCTGTAGGTGTTCGCTTCCCTTATGCCACTGCTTAGAATTGTGGCTTCCTTTCTATTAATCTTTGATGACTTACAAACCAGCTTTTTCCAAGAGACGAATTTAAATCCAAGGTGTTCAGCCAGGGCATTTGTTGGCTACTCAGTTGAGAAGTGAGAGCTGCTGGCTGATTGACACTTTTGATAATGTCTGCCGAGCTGGCATGGAAAAGAACACTAAAGAAGGCCCAGCTAAGGAGCTGTTTGGGGGTGGGTAACATCAGGCATGGACTGCAGCTCGACTGACCTTTCTCTACTGACAGCCAAGACTGTTGCATAGGAAAGAGATACGGAGAGACTAAGCACTGAGGGAAGAAGGGGTTTTGTGGGAAAAGGCAAGAGAACTCTGACTCTTTGCTGTGCCTAAATCAGGGTTGTTATGTTTCGGGCTTCTCTTTGGATATGCTTCAAGCCTGGACATGCACAATTTTGCTCAGGTGCAGATACCCCTTATCAAGAGAGCTTTAATTGAAGACACTCTGCTCTGGCCTAGGCCAGGCAGGTGGCTGTGATGGGACCTAGCAGTGCAGCTGCATTATAGTTAGGAGAGGCTCACAGAAGGGTTGTTGACCTCTGAAGACAGCTGTACCTGTGTACTTCCTTCAGAGAAACCCATATATGACAATGCAGCTGAGAGTATAGATTCATATTATCATACTCAGCTGTTTTCCAAAAACCTGTATCCTGCAGCTGTCTCTTGAATTAATTGGTATGACAAGAACAGATTGATGCCTGAATGTCTGTGTTTTCAAGGAAATAGGGCATTTGAAATCCAAGCTAATTAAAAGCTATATTACTGTCTTCTGGGTATTTATTTTTCTGTGGGAAATGGGTTTGACTGTAGTTATAAATGTAATTTCCCTAAGGAGTAAAAACTCTGTCTTGAAAGAAAAAGCAGCATTCCTATATAAAAGTGCTTTTTCACCTCACATCTCCTTTCAGAGTTAAGGCAGACATATTAACATTTTCTAATAAGAAAGTTTGTCTGACTTAGTGTTTTGGAATTTCACAGTCCTGGAGAACTAATTTCTCTCTCCCCTTTGCATCTGACACTGTTGATACATTGCTAGCAATTAAGACCTCTGTTTTGTTCCACGTTGTCCCATTTTGTGTCCATGAGCAGTCTGAACACATTGTAATTAAGTAAGTTCAATTAAAAGCAGAATCGGTTTTCAGGCTGCAACACAATAGGTTACTATTTGTTTGTGGTGACTATGGAGGAAATAATGAAATATTTAAAGCAAAATAATAGGAATAATGGGAAAACCTTCCCTTGTGAGGACAAGAGACAGAAGAAAACGCCAACAATTTGTGGGTTGAGAGAAGAACAGCTTAATAATGGAAACAGAATACAACATAATAATAGGAATAATATTAATTATAGTAATGAATAACAATAAAAAATAAAATAATAACTGCAAGAAAAGAGGGAGAGAGAGAGTAATAAAATGCAAGAGAAACAAGTGATGCACAAAACAATTGCTCACCACCTGCTGAGTGATGCACAGCCTGGTTTTGAACAGCGATTGACAGCCTCCAGCCAACTCCCCACACTTTATAACCTTTTGGAATATCCCTTTGGCTAGTTCAGGTCAGCTGTCCTGGCCATGCTTCTTCATGGCATTGTGCGCACCTGCTCACTGGCAGAGCACAGGAGACTGAGAAGTCCTTGACTCAGGGTAAGCACTACTTTCCAATAACTAAACCATCAGTCTTTTTTCAACATTATTCTCATGTTGAATCTAAAACACCACACTGTACCAGCTACTAGGAAAAAAATTAACTCTATTCCATGACAGTGATGAAGAACAAAACATTCATTAGTGGGAGAGAAACAAAATGGCTCACAGAAAATGGCACAGGGCTGTGACTTAGAAGAGCTCACACTGCAAAATTAAAAAATTGTGTAACTGCCTTTCACTGGTCATTGGCTATTGTTGTTGTTGTTGTTATTATTATTATTCCTATCTGTGGTTATTAATGCTTCCTCCTTTCTGAAATTATGCTCGCCGTTAGAGCAGGGACTCAAAGTGCTAGCTGTAATTTCCCCATTGCTGTATCTGTACTGTGCAAACACAGGAGTCAACTTTTCCTGCATCTAAAGCAGCTTTGGAGGCAAAGAGTGGCCCCTAGTCAAACATGACCAAATTAACAGGAGCAGGATCACTCAGGGAGTCCTTCTGAGTCAAGGCTCAGAAGGGAAACCAGAGGCCACATCTATTCTCTCCTTGATGTCAGATTATTTGGCTTGCAACCAGGATGATAAAGTCATCAAAGAGGCCTGTCTGCATGGAGGGTCCCTCTCAAGCACATTGCAAATGTCCATTTTGTATGCATAACACGTGGAGGATCTTGTAATTACAAGATTTTGCTGATTTAGTTCACTGCTCTTCATGCGCAACGTTACTGAATCCACAGCCTTTTCCCTGCCTTTCACAGTTAACAATGTTACCAATAGGAATTCTAGCAGGCCCAGATTTCAGACAAAACATCTGAAGATCAGTTCACTGGGAAAAAATTCTAGATGCACTCTCCGGAGTTAGCTCAGTTGATGACCTTGACAAGAAACATATGAGGCCCAATCTGCCGTGTGCAGGTTATAGAGCGCTCTTGTGATGCACCAGTGCACAGGGAAATGACAGCAGTTGATAGTGGCACTCAGATTTTGAACTGCTAAATGTAATTGATTTACTCTTTTGAAAAAAAAAGCCTGCTGTATTATGTGGTTGATCTCCTCAAAGGGGTATAAAATAGCTTTCAAAAAAACCACCAACACTTAACCAAGGTCTTTTATTTAGATGCAAACAATAGAAATGGGGGTGGGATATGTTCTAGAATCTGTCATATAGTGATTTTTTTTTCAGAAAAATCTAATCATTGGCCCCCCAAAAATATTTAACTGTATCTCTTTCCTTACAGTCTGAGAAATGTTTGAAAACCATACAGCCAGTTTTGTGCTGCCTGCTCAATTGCAGGGATCTGGGATTGTTTGATAAAGATGGGTCTTCAAGAACCATTTTGTAAAGTAAGATTTTACATCTCTTTTGCTTGATAAGCTGAGTGGGCGTTGAACACCCCTGTGTTCAAGACAGATCCAAAAAAGGGCCATCCTTGGTAAAAAGCTAGACCCTCGAAGAAACGTTTTGAAAGCAGATAGCTGGAGAACACAGAAACCCATCAGTATTTCTAAGAGACTGTGCAGCCTAACTATAACAGTCACAAAATATTTCAAAAACTTTCAAAATGCCGAAGAGTCTCCTGTATTGCTGCCATGGTAACTCTCTTTCAGGTCCGTGTCATCCTGCTGAATTGGTGTGCTTGGTTCTTACGAATGAAAAAACCTGGGGAAAACATAAAGCCCCTCTCCTGCAAATACAGCTATTCCAGCCACCACCTGAGCGTAAACAGCATGGAGGTGAACGTCCTTCCCGGGCACCAGTCCAGCAACGGCAACACCATCTACAGCTACCACGCCATGGACAGCCCCTGCTGCCCCCAGAAGAACGACCTGGGAAGCAAGGGTGGAAAGACGTCTTGCCCCTTGGCAGAAGACGTTGAGCTTGTGCAAAAGAAAGCTTTAATGGATACTCTTCCGGTGATGGTGAAGATCCTGGAGGAAGTCCAGTTCATAGCAATGCGGTTCAGGAAACAAGATGAGGATGAAGAGATCTGCAGTGAGTGGAAGTTTGCAGCTGCTGTCATAGACAGATTATGTCTGGTTGCATTTACCCTTTTTGCCATCATTTGCACATTTACAATACTCATGTCTGCTCCAAATTTTATAGAAGCTGTTTCAAAGGATTTTGCATAAGGTTTTCAAAGATGAGCATGATAATCAAAAAGTAAAGATTGCCAGTAATTTTACGAGATAATTTAACTCAAATAGAGAAGTGTACTTATATGTGCTAACATACACAGAAGGGGATTAAAATAATTTCAGGACATAATTATTCCTGATGTTAGTGATTGTAGTTACTGAATAGTAAATATATTGAACTCTGTTACTCATTTCATAGACTAGAGCCACGTGTAATTATGTCATGATCTGTGATAAGTGATAGACAAGAATTCAACACATTACAATACTACAATATATTTATTACAAGTTAACACTAGTATCAATGTGTTACTATGAATTTGTGAACCTTTGGATATTGTTAATTTAAATGATCATTGATGACTATAAGTTTTGCATAATTTTGTTGTTTTCAGTACGTTTGTGTTTCATAATTATTGTTTGGTGTGGCTGTGACATGCACTTCTCAGATTTGAAAGACATATCTCCATAGTCTCATGATGCTGTATATTGTATTTATGAAAATAAACTGTCATCCTATTAGCTCAAACTAGCACAATGACTGCAATGGTTTCTTGGTAAATTTGTTAAGAATGTACCTTTCTCAGAAAATAACTTTTTTTTTTTCTTTTAATTAGGAAATACTGGTTGTGACATTGAAAAGAAAATTCTTTCTCCTTGCTGACAATCATATATATTGTGAACAATGCCTTCTTAGCTGTCTCACTTCTTAACTGTTGCTGTCACCTTGAAACTCTACTTATTTTAAAATATCTCTGCTCTCTTGGAAGACAGTTGCCAACCTAATACTGACTAACTCTGTGCAATTAGAGCAGAATCTTGTGTCTCCATAATACGTAGGAAATGGTCCACAGATTTAATTTGGCTCAGATTTCCTACCTAGTCTATACCACCAAAGTAGTATTTTTTGAAAATTCTATTAGTACAGTCTCCTTTCCATGTGGTCAGTAGGCTTTGTTAGAGGGAGTGTATAAAAGTCTAATTTTATTTTGCTAAACTTTAATGTATCAATGTTTATTATCAATTTTCTGTCCCTAAATATTCTCTAATATAATGTCTATTATTAATAAAACATAATTGAATTATGCCACTTCTCAGAATATAAAGGGGGAAAAAAGCACTATTCTCAATAGCAGCTTTTTTCCACCCAGGACTGTGGGTGGGAATGACACCTCTGTTGCATGATTTTATTTTCCCTGCTGATGACAGCAGAGCTACAAAACAACGTGATGGTGTGATGGAGACACCTTTCCTCTTTGGGGTAACACAGCACTTCTCTGAATGTTCACTAGAAGAAAATAACAATCTATTTTCTTCTCTGGCTGGCTTTCAACTTCCTGTTTTTCCAGGGTTAGTAAAAAATTAGCATTTCCCCTATCTGCATGATGGGATCCTTCCCACCATCACTGTTAGAGAGAAAGAAGATGATCATGATTTTACTCAATGGAAAGTACTTCCATCTAAATGGTGACGGTGAAGCTGGTAGTTCTACAGGCTGAAGCAATCTGCTACTATTTCTTTAAGGAAAAGGTCCCTCAGCTTTTCCACTGTTGCCTTTATCGGGGGTGATAATTGACTTTAAACAGAGACTTCACTGTTTTGAATGTATAAACCTCTGTTGCTATAAGATTAGACCATCACAACCATGGATGTATCGTACTTCTTGGAGTTCTGTTCAAAAAAGCACCTGAGAAGGTCGACCTAAGAAGGTCCTGACTGCAGTGACCTGTTTTGTATTTCACACGGCTTTTGTCATTTCTTCAGCTCCGGCTGCAGCTCCAGGTGGTAACAATGGCTGATAGTAAAATCCCCTGCTGAAAATGCCATCCATGTTTCAGAGAGATCTTCTATTTCTTCATAGGAGCACTGGTGCTCTAAGTAACTCTTTCCAAGCCTGCAGGAGAAAACTCCCATTATATCTGGTTCTTTCTCCTGCCCATTTTGCTGCTTCTGCTCACAAAATTGTCCTTGCTGAAGTACAGAACGTAATTCAAGAGAGTTTTTCCTAATTGAAACACCTCAATGAACAGCAGAAATAGCTTGGGAGTTTGGGTCAGTCGTACCAGGCTCTTCTCTTGGACAGCAGCTGAAATACTCATTTCATTTTTCCATTAGTTAGAAGTCTAAATATCCAATTATTTCTGCAACTTGTGATGAAGGATGCTAAATGAACTTTGGGGCACTTGTTCAAGGACCAGTAATATTTTTGCTTGAAAAGCATTTTTTAAGGTAATTTCTAGTGACAGGAGAAAGAAGGTAAAAGCTAATGTTAAAGCACACAGTCACAATAACCTAGCCTCCTAATGCAAAGCATGTTCCCTTACATGAAACGAGTTGTTGTATAAGAGTATTTTTAACTGGCTGCATACACCTTAGGATCAGAAGGAGGATGGAAACTATCTGAAAACAACAGTGAAAAATTAGTTTAAATAACTTTTTGAATATATAAAAGTCGGTGCAAATAAAGGAATTCCATTTATAGGCTATGACTTTATACCGTTAGATTGTCAAGGCTGGATTGTCTCTTATGGAAATGTCCTAAAACTCAGATCGTGTCAGTGGTGTGCAGTTTACAACTCTTTACACTGGACTGAAACTACCTGCTGATTACTTTTTCAGATCACATATGAGGCAGATTCTTTTGCTATCCACTTATCAGCTGGCCTTTTGAAAGGTAGTAACATTGTTACCACAAAATTTGTAGAACGGACTGATGTAGAATAGCACAGAAAAATGGTTACTGTGCATAGAGAACATTGCAGAATAAAGTGTGAACCGATTTAAGATTTTCCTGAGAGTTACAGTGCACTTGGAAAGATTGATACATACCGATTCACGGCTCTTCATGGCATCCCCAGTTAGTGTCACGGTGTATTTAATTCCAAGAGAAGGAAAAAATCCCAAATTGATCGCAAAGGTTAAACAGCAACAAGAAACTAACCCATAATATCCTTTCCAAAATCCAGGCACTTACAGAAATGTTACACAAGCAGTGATGACCTTACCATCCCCTGGTAACACAAGAACATGATTGCAAAGGTCCTCGTGCACTTTATCTTGCTGAGGAGCACCTTATTTCCCAGAAGGCATGGTGGGTTTCTGCTGCGAAGCTATTCAGCATAAGAAGATGAGAATCTGCCCTGGTTTATTCATCAAATGTAAAGAACTGTTCAAATGATCAGACGTAATTTTTACTTTGACTCATGAGATACCTTAAAGTATCTTGATATACCCAAGGCGATGAGGGTTTTTTTGTCCCCGTTAGAACATTTTTGTCTTGCAAGTTTTCTGTTTTATCTACCACCATGAGAAATACAGCTGTATAACCTCCAACAGTGAATATCAAGTATTTCTATATTACAGTAAAGCTACATACTTCTTTCATTTGAAATTAACTTTTCAGTATTGACGATAATAAAGAAGTAGAGGATCATGATCTAAACCCATTATTGTAAATTACCAAGTGCCTAGGAAAAGAGGATGCTATGAATCAGAAGAAAGTTAATGAAGAACAGGACTAATCTGGGATTTTAGACAATAAGAATGTCAAATACTGAGAAATCCCCAAATACTGTGAAATCCCCATAGAAACAAATAAAGGCAAAGCCTGCTGAAATGCCTTCCCTTTTGTGAGGCTCCTCTTGGCAGAATTTGGAAGGAAAATTTAGAACTCTGTAAAACACTTGGTGAGGTTACATCTAGGTTAAGAGATTGGGCTGAGCAGTGATCCTCTGGCTGAAAGGCTTCCCAGAATTATATATTTAGTTTGGAATTAGGTGCGAAACAAGGGTTTCTTGATGTTTTGGTTTTTTTTCTTGATGACAAACAGACTAAGGGAGAAAGAACATGAAACATATGAAACTCCAAGTTTCAATGTAGGTAAGAAAGCATGTGCTCAGAAAGCTGTCTCCTTTTCTTTTTTGTTGAATGAGCTAGAGAAAATGAAGGGCTTTGCACCATCGAGAGTAGAAGTGCATCCTGGGCGTGTGTTTGATACCACAGCTGTTAAAGCTACACGCCCATCACAACTTCTTTCTGCCACCATTTCAGATGGCCTTCAGCTCTCTAACTCCGACTCCTTGTCAAGTCTGTTGAATCATAATATCCAGTAACAGGGAATTCAGTTTCCCTAATACATCGTTGGCATATTTATTACTCCTTGCTAATCTCTAGCATATAAATGCATCTAGTAGTCTCAATCACTTAAAAAAAACACCTTTCATGTGACAAAGCAAAATGTCAGGATTGTTAGCTGATTAAGTATGAATAAAAAAGGCCTTTATGGTGATAATCATGATCATTATTAGCAATCAAAGTCCTAATCATGGCACAGTTATTTTAATATTGGGAGTGTCTTGATCATGTTACAGACACAATTTTGGAAAAGAAAGTTTACTAGTTCTTCAACACATAGAGAATTTATTTTGCGAACAAAAGCCTCTGAGTTGTTACACAGGCTGTCAGCAGACTGTAGATTTTCATCCCTGTAGATTTTTCATTTAGAGGAAGAAACTGATGAAGACCTTCTCAAGTAAAACACAGTTTTGACACAGACCAGATAGACTTGTCCGACTAAAGGAAAAACTCTGTTGAACAAAACAAAAAAAAAAAAGCAAATACAATTAGAATGCAGGAAAGAAAGAACTGAATGGTAGTAAAAAAAACTTGCATTCATTCCGATGGAAAGCTCTAAAAAGAGATATTATTGAAAAAAAGAGAAAGTTAAACATTTTTGGTTTTCAGAGCACATGCTTAACTCATACAGACATTATATCTTCTTGGGTTTTTAAATCCATTTATGAGAGAAAACAGGATCTAAATTCCAGACCAAGGACAGGAATATGGTACTGTGCTTTTAGGAGTATCTATTTCCTTATATAGAAAATTATTTTTGTTGAAATAATTTGCATGGTTATACAACATCCAGAAAGGGAAAGTACACATGACATGGTACAGTGAGTTCTAATCAAAATAAATTTAAAGATCGTACTCTTGGCTTTCAGACACATGACATTGCATTCCAAAATTTTCGAGGCACATCCATTATTAACATTCAATGATAGAACATAAAAATGGGAAGGTATCCTTAGAAATCTCAATATCCTTTAACTGTCTGCATCCCTCAAGGTTAAAGCTGTACATTCCGCTATTTTTGTCAACAAATAGCACTGGTGGTTTTTATTCCCCAGAAATTTCATGCCAAAAAAAAAGGAATGAAAAGACCTTTTTCACTGAAAAAAAAGGCATAAAAAGCAAAAGAAAAAGGCAAAATAAGCTTCCTTGTAATGTTTTGTGAAATTATGGGGGAGAAAAAGTAGTCTTGATGGTGTTTCAGGTAGAGATTTCTGAAATCTATGAAATACAGCATTATAGTAGGGCAGATTGTGGTAGGACAAGTGGGAAGGGTTTTAAACTACAAGAGGAGAGTTAAATTAGATGATGGAAAGAAATTCTTTACTGTGAGGATGGTGAGACACAGGAAAAAGTTTCCTAGAAAAATTGTGGATGCCCTATCTCTGAAAGTTTTCAAGGCGAGGTTGGACGGGGCTCTGAGTAACCTGGTCTAGTGAAAGATGTCCCTGCCCACAGCAAGGGCATTGCAGCTAGATTATCTTTAAGGTTATCTTTAAGATTATCTTTAGGTCCCTTCCTACTCAAACTATTCCTGTGATTCTGTGATTTTATGGTTCAATGACCCTATGTCAGTACACATTGACATAACCTTTCACTTAACATCCTAGCAAAGGTTTAGATTTCATCTTTTGTGCATTCAAATGCACAAACAAATGAAGGTTTTGAACAGAAAAATGGAATTTCAAAGAAATCCTTGTCTGTCATTGGCAAGCACCTGCTCTGGTTATGGAGTGCTGAATGTTACAGTTGCAGACCAGCTTCACAGTTCCTCTGCAGTTCCAATTAAGTCACAGGGACCAATGGATTCATTTGCGTAGATGAGGAATCTTCTGTGACTGTGTGTTGTGTTTCAACCCCAGCCAGCAACCGAGCACCACACGCAGCCCTTCTCGCTCCCTGCCCCACCAGCTTCCAGGATGGACCAGGGAGAGAATTGGAAGGGGAAAAGCTGGAAAACTCACAGATGGAGATCAATTCAGTTGCATAGGGAATGCAAAAGCCCCCCGCACAAGCAAAGAAACACCAAGAACTCCTTCCCCATTTCCCAAGGGGAATGCATCTCCAGGACAGCAGGGCC
>VZTA01017116.1:0-25856 GCA_013398855.1 Mohoua ochrocephala
AATTACACCCACAAAGGCACAACGTTCCTATCCAAGCATGACGCTTATTCCTTTAAAACCTATCTTGACGTAACAGTTTTTTCATTCTAGTCCAAAGAAGTCCTTCTCCTCTGCTCCATTTCATTCCCATTGCAGAATATTTTATTTCCACCTTTCTAGCAGACACCGCATAGATCCAGAACATGTTATTGCGCTAAGCAAACAAAAGCTTTGGTGAAACTGCGTGACCTATCCTACACAGGTTGTTAGACTTGAATAGTACATTGACACTTTGTTGACCCTGAAACCACAGTGACTCTCTCTTATCACTAAAAGGAATTGCAGCATATATTTCTCACACTTACCTAAGCTCTGTATAATCATCTTGGATGCTACCAGAGCTTGCAAACAAAACACAATACAGGCGTGCTCCGATATAAACTCTGACTTCATGTTTATGTAAAATATAAATCTGTTCAGATACTGAGTCCCACAAGCACATATCATCATCCAAACTCTCTGGCTACATTTCATATGCAATTCTACAATTGGAAACCATGAGCACCCAACAGAATTCTGTTCAGTTCCTCCAAAGGGTGTGGAGAAGAGAAAAAAAATTGGGTTTGGGGGTGATAAAATGCTATTGACTGAGAACAACATTGAACTGACTGTTAAGAGGCACTATGAAATTGTAGTGCCATGTCACATCCTATTTTGAGAGCAAGAAATATTCAAGACTAGATTAAATGAAGCAAGATTCCTATATTCCCATTAAGAAACCCTGGCAATAAAAGACAGAACCAGCTTCAGTGTCTAGTTGTTATTGTTTCGCTAATTGGTAGGGTTGTTTCTCTGTTCCTCCATGTGGCCACTCATTTCAGATTAAATCATCCAATATAATTCCTACTTTATTTCCCATGAGTTTTTCAGTATGCAACACATCATGTGCACCACTAAGGGATAGCTGTGGCTACATGAGGCTTTTGTTTGGGCAAAACATCTCCTTGAATTTACAAATATGTGTGGCACAACCATCTGTAAGAAAACAAACATCAACAACCACATTTTCTTGCCATAACGTATCCCTCAAACAAGTTATAAACTTGTTCCCTGAATCAGTAGCAACTACTGATTAATAATATTTGACCTTCTTTTTTCTGCCACAGAGATAGGGACTTTTAAATATGCTACCTTGTTGTTCTGTCATTTATCATTCAAGCTAAATTTTACATTTAATATCCTTAATCACTTAAAGAGTATATTTCTACAATATTTAATTGCTCAGATTTGACGATCTCTCATCCTTGGACAATTTATCTTGCCCAAGAAAACTAACTGCTATTACACAGGATTAGGCAGAGGATTCTGGTTCAGTCAAATGTTCAGTAGATTAGTTTTAACTGCAGTGGTACTGTTTCAAATAAGAGTGGGAAATAAAAGTTATAAAAACAAAAAAACTCAAACCAATAATAACAATACTTCCAGGGAAGATGCAAAGCCTAAAAAGGCTTTGGAGATAAGGATTGTTAGAATGAAGGACCAGGCATCTCGGGCTGCATTAGGGAAGGATTGCCAGCAAGACAAGAACAGGAACAACGTGTGATAGCACGTCAGTCACTAATGAGAGTATACGGAAAAAATAGAATTACTGATTTTTGGGACACTAGATGCTTTTGTGTTCTTTGCACACCAATATTCCACAAGTTCATATCCCCCATGTAGTTTTAAAGGTTCCGCTCTGAAGAAAATGCACTTTTTTCTGACATCTTCTCATGTGATGACATGCAACAAAGTATAACAGAAAGTTAGTAAATACAATCACGTTGTGTCAATCAGACAGATTCTGCTTAGGAGCCATGCAAGGCACAGAAAACATGGTCCTGGTCAGGATTAAAATATTATTAACTCGCTGTATATTTAAGTTTACCAATTGTCAACCTACACTGCATCAGATCACCCATCTGTGATACCGTATTTATAAAAAGAAGAGATGCATCCATAGATAAACTTGATAGTTCTATGCAGCAGAAAACAAGACAACACAGGGAGCCACGGGGTTAATTATCATATTCTGCAGGTTCGAAAGCTCTAAACAGCTTTGCAAATATCTAAACTGCCATGAGAAAAAAATCAGCAAAAGCCAACAGTGTGCAACATCCTCATAGTAAAAATAAAACCTTAAAAAGTGACTTTATTTTTCATAAAATATGGTTTTTTTATTAAAACAATGTCATCAGGTAGTCACAAAAGTAAGAATGGCAAGAGTATGACACTTCCCACCACTAGGATGTGGTACAACTGAAGTTTCTCTCAAAACTATTTGAGATTCAGTGAGAATGTCTGAAAGGGAAGACAGTTACCATTTGACTGCTTAATTTCTCATTCACCTATTATAGCTGTGAAGACACAGAGATAGTAATAAACAATGACAACTAAAACCACTGAGGAAATAAACAAATCAGATATACTTTGGCTTTTAATACAAGCCAGTAACATGCCTTAGGTTTTCTTTCAGGCTTATGCAAATACAAAAGTGCTGGCATCAGAAGTAGTCACATCAACCTCACAGCTGATAAGTCTCAGAAGAGAGATTAGAAGAAAATGTATATATCCTAAAATCGAAAGAATAAAAACCATTTGAAAGCATAGATGGGTGTTCAGTGAAAATGGCACTGCAAGTTGTGAGTGTGAACTAACAAACATTCAGGGAAGGAACAAATACAAGATATCTCAGCTACAAAGTATACTTGAAAAAGAACAAGAGTTACCTCAATTTCGGAGTTACTCCCTAAGTCCCACAAAGGCATGGCCACATGCCTTTTCCCCACAGTATTAATGGAAGAAATGCAAATTACAATGGTAACAACTAAGTTCATTTCCTCTCTTGGAGGCTGCCTCAGCTTGTCAATAAAAGTTGTTGTTTAGTTCACAATTCAGATATTCAGATCACAAGGCTTCTGCCACATAAATACTGTAAATAACTGTTAAACATTACATTAAAAACGTTGAAGATTAAATTTCTCTGTCAACACTCTGCGATTTTTCTCTCTGCATCTTCTGCATATGCAAAAGCAAGAAGCATTTAGTCTTTGTTCTATGGGTACTTGAAGTATTTCACACGTCTAGGATGATTTCCCCATTTTTACTGCTAGCAGAAGGCAAAATTAGACTTAGTTCAATGTACAAAACGATATTTTTGAAGAAAAGGTGCTTTCAATCTGGCAGTGCCCAGTATTTTTGCTTTGGGAACAGTAACTGACTTTTTTGCTGCCAAATGAAACTGAACATTTGGACATTAGCAAAGTTTGAAATTAGGCAAGCATCAGAGAAAGAAAGCAGATTTTATTCCAGTGAGTGCCCTGAAAATGTGACCTCTGAGTGATAATGAGGAGAGGTAAGGAACTCCAGTGGACAAAGAAGAGCTCCAAAGCCATTCTCGCACTGCTACCATTTGTGTGAGAACGCCCTGTAACAGTTCGCTTAGCATTAAGGAGAACATGTGAAAAATTTGTCCCTAGCCTCAAGCCCACTCAAGCTGACCTTGGATTTAAGATGCAAGATGGTGTGTGAAGTTAGAAGGAAGAATGGTACAGCTGAGAAACCAATCTGGAACTCTGCTTCTCGGTTGGTGTCCCCCCTTTCAGATTTCTTTGCCTAAACGCACTATAAGCTGCAATTTTGAAATGAACTTCAGGGATGGTGGATTCAGTCCTCCCTTTGACATCATATTAGAAATTTCTTTTCTGTCATTTCATTTCTGATGGAAAACCACCAGAGCAACTGATTAGGTGCCAAACGAGAGGTCTGGCATCATAAGACAATCAGAAGAAGAAGCTGACAGACTTCTAGCTAAGACTGAGCAACAAAGGTTCTTAAAAGTAAAAACAAGAGAGCAAAAGAAGACAGAAAAGAAGGGTAACATGACCACCTATTTGATCTTCTACTTTAACCACTAAAATAACATTCTGTGCAGAAATAAGAAAGGCAAAACTACATTGTCGAGTTCAAAGAAAAATGCCAAAAGAAGATAAAAATGTGTGACTAGACAGGAACTCATACATAAAAAACCAGACAAAAACCCAAAACAAAACGAAATGTTTCCCCTTCAGAAGAGTTTCAAAGTTATGTAGAATAAAGAGGTGATGTGATCAGGAAAGGAGTAATGGATAAACCTGGAAATGTTATTTGAATTATCAGTTATGTTTAGCATGCACACAGAGAATGCCAGAAAATCTGGCATTATTTATACCACAAGCATGCAGCTTTTCTAGGTAGTTACAATCTCTTTATGTCCATAAAAATCAAAACTACTCAATTTGTACATTTGCGTGTTTTTTTGAAAGGGAAAATGTTAAATCATTCCTCATTGAAGAAGTCTGTGGTATTTTGGAAATCTTTCCAATAGAATATAAACTGAGTTTTCATCAAAATAATATCTTGGTATAAGCATACATGTACAATAGTAAGCTACTTTTTAATTAAGTAGTTTCTTATGCTGCTTTTCCATGCCCTGCTTTGCATTTGTTTAATCTCAGCAAGGACTCAAAGACATCACTAAGTGAAAGTCAGGAGGAAAGAATCTGCTCTTTTTACCTATGATTCCCACATTTCAAACACTGGTGAAATTGGTGAACTGTTTATACAGCGATGACTAGAACAGGTGACAAGTCAGCACCCTATAGAAATACACACTGTCAACTGGATTTTGGGAATATGAGAATTCCCCTGCCACAAAACAAAGTCTGCTTTCAATACAGGACTCAAAATCTGCAGGCCTCCGTGACACTTCATCTCAGGGATTTGTCAGGAGGTAACATTACAGGGCCTAAGGATTCTTTCTGGCTTCAGACTGTACTAAACAGATCAAAAACTAAAACCCACTAGCACAGAAAGGTTAACAAAACAATCAGCTTTCTGCAACCGATTTTCCTTTTGACAGCATGGTGAAGATTTTTCTGCTTGCCAAAACTTCAACCAAAGAAAATGAGTAATTCATTGTGGCTTGTTGAAATAAATTGTGTTCTGATCTCACAAAGGAGATACTTGTTGATAGCTACATTACCAAAGTTAAAGTAAGATAAGTGAATGCCTTAATTATGCACATCTTCTATAATAAACAAAAAAAGCACCTTGCAGGAGCTTAAAAGGGTAAGGATTTTGACCAAATATGGCTGGCTGCAAAGGTGGCTATAAAAAAATTATGTTGACTACCAACTGATTAAAATGTGAGAACTTAGGAGCAGGCTTGGCAAATGTAGACAGACTGCTAGAGGAGGTTCTTCCAAAATGTTCATACTTGTCTTTTCCATCAAGCATGCTCAGATGCAACGTGATGGGACTTCTGCAAATGTAGCACACCATATAGAAACTTAAGTTTTAAAATCAGTTTTCTCAGGCTGGAAGGGCAATGATACCAGCAGAAATAAATTCTGTTCTGTTGCAGGAAAAAAGGATTGCTTATCATTGGCATAATTGTCACCAATGCTGCAAAGGGACAAAGAAAACGGCCTGTGATTTACAAATAGAGCATGTCAGCGTATAGGACATCAAATGTTTCTAGGCTGAAAGGAGAAAAATGGCCTAGGTATGTCATTTTACTATTTAACTTGAGCAAACTGTAGAAAAATCGTTCTCTCACTTAAAATTAAAAGTAAGAACAAGGCGAGAACAAGGCCAAAATTAAAAACAAGAACACTGAGCCATCTCCTTTGCTCCTACTTCTTATAACCTCCAAGTCCAACCAACATTTCCTGCCACGACTAGCCGCACAGCTCACAGGTGAAATGATTATAGCAGCAATTCTGCAGTAAGTCTGATCAAAAGAATGTTTAAATTCAATTAAAGCCATTTACCCAAAAGTTTGACAAGGTTTTCAGTTTCCTGAACCCTTCCGCACAGCAGTGCCATCCTACAAGGAAAATAAAACACGCAGCAGTTTCTCGGCTAGAAACACCAGTCCATTTCCTTTTTTCTCCTCTAGCAACATCTATGACTTTTCTTTTGCTCCAGCAAAAGGGTCCCACGCCCTCCACCCCCCGCTCCGCCCTGGCTCCCAGCACTCAGCACCATGGCCAGCGCCGCGGCTGCTCGAGAGAGTGCAGTCACCCCAACCCGAAAGCTGGCGTCAAACAGAAACCTCTTCTCTCCGCCCTCGCTTTTCCTAGGTGGTAGGTCAGGCACGGTGGTTATAACATATGGCTGCCCTGATGCTGTTTCAAAGTTGCTGTTGTTATTCAAAGACAGTGCATAATGAAAAAAAAAAAAAAGTTCAGGGTAAATGTGGTTTGCAACAAGGAAATGGTTGTAGTTTTTACAATTCCATTGTAATGGTGGCAAAAGAACAAGCATCAGTAAATGACCTTTGTGGTGTTGTGATGATGTCATTTTGACTTTGGATAGGGAAGTCTGCTTGTTAAACGAGTGAAGTTTGTCAAGACTGTGAGGAATGTAAAGTTCAATGACAATTCTGGTTTTTTCTGGCAATAATAGTAACTGGTTTACAAAATGATGCTGCAGACAAGCAACTATTGACCCGGATTGTACGGAGCTGTAATTATTCACTATCTCTGTTTCTCCCGTTTATGTTCAAATTTCATTATGGTCCAAGCAGTGCCCTTGGGAGAAGCATCTGGGGAGTCCAGAACACATCTGCTTCAGATATGCTACATAAATGTATATACACTGTTACATAAACACACAATGCTGTAGAAATGACAGTGACTAATCTCACACTTTGGTTCAAATACAATTTGCTGACATCTCATTTCATGCAGGGGAGCCTCACTTCTAAAAATGATAAAACTGATTTTGCCTAACTTGAGTTAGGGAAGCCTTATCAACACATCTTACTCACTCTCCTTTTAATATAAGAAACACGTAGGCAAACTCAGCAGTTGAACTCGATTCCATATCCAAATTTGGTGGAATTATAAGGTTTCTGAATGATAGGTATGTAAATGCTGCTGTGTTTCATATCACACATTTTCTGGACCTCTACTGCTACTCAGCCTCCACCCCTCCTCCATGCAGCTTTCTGCCAGTTACTGACAGAAAACACATCTGCAGATACTCTGACTTTTTAATTTTCCTGCCTATTTAAAGATCTTGCATTTGAGTTCATAAATCATTGAAATTATCTTTCTCCTTAGGAAAAAAAAAAATAATGCATAGAAGCAAACAGTTAAATTTCATGTCAGCAGAATCCCAAGGCGTGCTGAAAAGCTCCAGATGACATGTATTTAAAAGATATCCATGCAAAGCTGTTTAGAAATTAAAAATAACTGAATTTTTGGAATAAAGCGTGCTGTAGGTTACATGGAGGTACCTTTTCCCACAGCAGAGTCCTGGGATCTACAGGCTTCCCTGTCTGATCCTATGACCACATCAGCAACTGCTTCAGTGGTACCGCGATCCGCAGGAGTCGTGCACAAGTCACGTGAGCTGCATCTGCCCCCCGTAAAATGCAAATACCTGCACTGCATTATACTGCTGGGAAAGGCAGGCCTAATTCACTTCATTTTATCAATCATTACAGTGCCTTACAGGCTAAAATTAAGTGCACAACAGTGGACAGCCGTGGCCACGTATCCCGCAAAGTTTCATTTTACTCAACTCATCCAGGTGACGGGGTTGGAAATTTTGTTTCTTCTATGGACTCGGAGAAAGTGTGGCAGATTTCTACACATCTCCTCTGCAATGCAAGAGCGAACAGAAGGGAGAGTGAGCTCATACTGTCTTATCTGAACATCCTCTACTGAACTGTTTTATGTGACCATGACCTATTACAGCTTTCAAACACATGCTTAATTTTAACCATAAGAGTAATACCATTGACTTCAGTTTTCAAGCTCTCTTCAGCCTTCACAAGTTGAGTCTTCAGTTAAGACTGAAGAATCGTTATTGTTGGTCAAGCACTATTAGAAGGAGTAGGAAAAATAAAGTCTCTTTTATAAAAATCAGAGGAGATTTAATCCAGGACTTAACAAAATACAAAAAGATCTTTTATCTGTCTATACAATGCTATTCACAGCATTGCTTTTCAGAGCAGAATCACATCTTTTTGTTCTCTTTTCTTGCAAGTTTCTATTTTTATACTACCCTCCTATCTGCAAAGCCTTTCACTCTTAAAAATAAGTTTATTTTGTCATTTAAATCCCCCAAATCTCCATAATTTCACAGAATCACAGAATAGTTAGGGTTGTAAAGGACCTCTGGAAATCATCTTGCCCAACCCCCTGCCAAGATATAGTCACCTGGAGCAGGTGACACAGAAATGGGCCTAGGTGGGTTTGGAATGTCTTCAGAGGGGGAGGCTCCACACTCTCCTTAGGCAGCCCTTCCAGTGCCCTCCCACCCTTAATGGAAAGAAGTTCTTCCTCAAGTTGAGATGGAACTTCTTGTGTTTTAGTTTGTGTCCATTGCTCCCTGTCCTGTCACTGAGTACCACTGAAGAGAGTCTGGCATCATCCTCTCGGTACCCGGAAACATTTATTTGCATCAATGAGATTCCCTCTCAGTCTTCTCCACACTAACCAGGACCAGCTCCCACCTCTTCCCATAACAGAGATGTTCCAATCCCTTAATCCTCTTCTTTTGCCCTCTGCTGGACCCACTCCAAGAGCCCCATGTCTGTTGTACTGAGGAGCCCAGAACTGGATACAGCACTCCAGATGTGCCTCACTAGGGCCAAGAAGTGGGGCAGGATCACCTCCCTGACCTGCTGGCCACACACTTCCCAATGCATCCCAGGATCCCACTGCCTCTCCTGGCCGCCAGGGCACACATGACCGGCTCATGGTCAACTTGTCACCCACCGGCACCCCCGGGTTCTTCCCAGCAGAGCTGCTCTCCAGTGGGTCAGCCCTCAGTCTGTGCTGGTACTGGGGGTCCCTTCCCAAGCGCAGGACCCTACACTTGCCCTCGTTTAACTTCATTAGGTTTCTCTCTGCCTGACTCTTCAGCCTGTCAAGGTCCCATCGAACGGCAGTACAGCCTTTGGGTATAATTCAAGTGTAATTTCCTCAATTAAAGAGTATTGGTTCACAACAAGCCAGTAGTTTTCACAACTACGATCAATCTGAAAGATTTTCCTTTTGTTGAAAATTTAGTGCAGGTAAGTACGCTTATATAAACGTCTAATAAATAAAATGGGTTTTAAAGGAAAACAGAAAAAAAGATCGAAATAGAAAATATTTTTGAGTCTGCTCCAAACCTTAATGTAGAAAAAGTTCCATGAGTGCCATATAGAAAAAGGAAAAGGAAGAGATGTGTTTTCCACAATGTTTTCTTGGTATCACTGTAACATCCAGAGCCTCAAAGAGTCCCATATCGTTACTGTGATCCATCCTTTTTAAGTACAAAATTTCTTTGAAAGTAAATTTGGACAACTTGGACAGCATGAACATGAATGGCCTCAGGCTCTAAGCATATTCCTAATTAATCTTTTGCCATCTGGGGGTTATTCTTCTCCATGCATTTTTAGGACCTCAGCCAGCATTTAAAGAATTATGAAGGAAGAATAAGCTGAGGACACCTACAATCTTACTAAAAATATGTTCAGTGTAACAGGTCAAAGAAAGAAATCTATTCCGAGAGCAGACATTTGACTTGCACTACCTCACCTATTTGCTGTCTGTACTTTCTCAAGTGTTTCTATTTGTCCTTTTCTGTACTTTAATATTAAAGGACTATACGTCTCCTTCTCACATGTAAAATCAGACCCTTACTGAGTGAGCCGTTGTAATATCAGAGAATTTTTCATCTTCAAGTGGCAGATCTATTTCAAACACTGTTCAATGTAAGTATTTATATTTTTAAGAATATGTTGGCCTGATAAGTCTATTAAGGTAATCTTGACTGTGCAACTGTCTGCTCTTCATGTCAACAGACCGGACAGACACCTGGTGACTACTCTCAAGTTTTATTTATAATCTGAATGAACGAGCTCTTTCACTTCACTGTCTATTCTCTTGGAATGTTAAAAATGTGCATCTCATCTTGATGCCATACTTTTATAAAATTATGTGAAAAGCCTAATCTGTTGTTATAAACCTGTCTGGGTGTTTCTCACTGCACATTACACCTTTCTCTTTACTCCATGCATGTGACACCTCCATCATAGCAGCGACCACTACAAATCAGATAATAGAGAAGAGAAGAAGGCAACATCCTCAGCTCGTCGCTGGTGCCATTATTTACATTTTTGCATTCCTAACTAAAGAAGTTAATTTCTCGAATAAAAGGATGCAAACCTATATGATTTGAGGGGAGTTACCTTGCAAGACAGCATACCAGTTTATGAAACTGCAACTGAAAATAAGCAGTAAGGTTACTTTATTTGAGATCATAGTTTAAAGACAGATTTAGACAGTGGTTTAGATCTACACAATACAACTAAAAATGAAGTTTATATTATGAAGCACTCAGTCAGCAGCTATTTCTGAAGATGAAAGTTGGTATCGTGGAAGGGTTCAGCAGTTTTTGTAAAACACCAATGGTATAGTTGTGTCTCATACTAAAAGTGTGAACTTGGCTCTTGTAACATGAGGTCTCCTACAGAGCTGGATTAAGGTGCCTACCTAAAAAAAGATTCCCAAATCTTGAAATGGACAGATTTTGAGCTAGATAAATGGTAAGTGAAATCACTTTTTTTAAAAGAAAGATCAGAAGTACAAACAAAAGCACTGCCAGCTTTAGAAGGATCAAAAAAAGGTAGTACTCCGAAGCGCCTGGTAAAATGTAACATTTTAATGTAACTAATGCTACAACTACTCAGACTTTAGAGGTTTTTGAATTTTCTTCCAAAGTGTTTTGCTGCTATCAGATGTAGATTCTAACACCATTTCACTCTGGGGTTTTCTTGCCTTTCACAGATGAAACAAGCACAACTGGTTTTATGAATTATTAAGAACTTGTGACATCTCACAGGACCTGGAATTCTTCCCTGTGAAGTAAAAAATACTAAGTCTGTCCTACTCAATTAATTATTTTCTTAGCAAGCACAAAAACATATTACCTCTGTGCATCTCCCCATTCACAGAAGGAATACTGTTGCACCCAGCATCTCACGGAAAAGAAACATAAGGCTGTTAAGATCGAACGAATCTGACAGCATGCTCCATGCAAAAGATACTGACAATGTGTTTGATTTTCTCACGTTTGAATATAGTTGCTATATAATCTAAGTTTCTTTTTATGGAAACTAGTTCCCTGAATAAATTTGGAAAACTCATATGAATGAGTGTAGGTATACAAGATACTTGGAATAATTACTAACAGACTTCTTAGAAATGGGAGAAATCTCCACATTTGTGAATAGTGTATTCTGCTATTTATGAATAAATACCTCCACAAAGTATCCATTTGTCCTGTCTGAAAAAAACTCACAGTAACTCTTCACTAGACATCCCCTGTAACTACTAATGAGCAATCCAATGTAACTGATAATGACTAAATTAACCTAAATATAATATTTACTCTATTTGACAGCTCTACTCTTTGGAGGGCCAATTTACAGCCAATCAGCTTTCCAGCTTCAAACAGAAGGTACTGATTGGTATATCACTAAATAAAAGCCTTTTCAATGTTACATGGGAATGGCTTTATTTCTGTTCCTCAATGTCCCTTGAGAATAATAAACATGAGTGATGCCTCATATAATTCAGTATAAAAACTTTGGCAGCTGTGTATACGTGCCATGTGTCTTAAATACTTCTACGTGCAGTGTTTCAGATGTGAATCCTGTACAAGAGGTTAAGGCTATGGCTTCAATGAAGAGAAATGCAAATGAATGAAATAAAAAAGGATATAAAAAAGGAAAGCAACATAGAAAAAACAGAGTAGTTTTTCTATAACCTTCATTTGTTAGGTGCTGAATATGAATGGTTTTGAAAAATCACAGAAAACAGATAGGTAGTCATAGGGTACAGGGTATAATAGACAACTAACTGAACATTGGATTTGCTGTTTTAAAGTCAAACTCAGAACCAGGAACCTGGATCAGAGACAGGCAAGTTTAAGGCAAGAGCATTTAGGAGAGCAGACAGAAAACACAGCAACAAGCAGCAGTGCAAACTTGTCCAGTGCAACTCAGGGATGGGTTGCACTATAATAACAGACCAACATAGCAAATTGGACTTTCCCTCAACCACAATGAGGAAAAAGCAGAGCAGAAAAAAAAAATCAAAACAACAAAGAAACAGACACCCCACCTCTCCAAAACGAAAGTAGTCATATAACTAACAACAATTGTAAAAGAAAATGAAGGCTTGCACAGGACATCTCTCAAAAACCAGGGCAAACATTAAGGTCCAAAGGTAAGGGAGAGTTACAAGAAAGACCAGAAGGGTTGTGGACCAGCTACTTGGTGCAGAGGGGAAAAAATACAGTAATAAGATCTCTGCAAGACTCAAGTTTATTCCTTATCTTCCACTAAAGGGTCAGCTTTTCTCAGGTGAGCAGAAGAATTGTAACAGCTTTGTAACAGCTTAAGACTGGGGAGAGATAAATTACATGTTATCGAAATTGCTCGCCTTCATTAGTTTTATCTCAGAATATTAAAAGCGTGCTCTGAAGACATTTCAAAGCCACAAGTGGCTGTTTGTTAGCTCAGGGGAAATGAGTGAGAAACTATTAGAAGAAGAGTGAGAAAATTAGGAGAAACCCAAACTGCCACTGTTTCTAAAAGAAAAAAACAATATGAGTACTGGTGAAATATCGGGGGCAAAGACAAAATAGGAAAAGTATTTGTCAGCACCAGAGCATGAGGAGATGACTGGCAAGAAAGGTTCATTTTTCAAGAGCAATTCATTATCAAACATATTTTTTTCCTCCACTGTAATAGGCCTCATTACGAGCGGACATAGCAGATGCCACACACTTTCACCCCCGTGCAGCTTATGACATTGTCTCACACAACCTTCCCAGAAATAATGCAGGGAGACAGCCTAGGACAAAACACTATAGGGTCAGTGAAACATTGGGTAAACACACTGAAATAATAGTTATAAATGATCTGAGAGTTAAAAGCAGTTGCAATTTGTTCAAATGGACAGATGTGTCAACAGTGCTGTGTCTGCTCCTGTGTTTGATGCTGCTCCGTGTTTTCACATATTACCATAAGAGGTCATTAATAGACGGGTTATAATTGCTTTAGCAAGTTAAAAATATGTGGGTTTTTTTAATACTGACACTCCAAATCTGGGAATGTATGCTTGAGAGCACACAAGAATTAAAACAAATCTGGACAATCTAAAGATCTAGTGAGAAAGACGCCCCCCCCCAACCAACTTAAAAGAGACAAATACCTCCCTCAGGGAAAGTGAATCTCCAGAGGAAGTTAAATCAGACAATAAAGCCTCTCTGCACTCCCATACTCTCTTCAACACAGAGGTGAATCTTGACAAGTCTGGAGACAGCTGGACACATTCTCAGTTATTTCATGTAAATATATATATATAAATTTACCTTTGTCTCGACATTTTCTTGCAAATTACTGCTACATTTGACGCTGTATGCTAGCGTACTTTGAGCTGCTCTTGGAACTCTAGAACACCTTCAATTATTTGACATTCTTTAGAAATCAAATTTTTTAGTCTTTCAGGCATAGAGCAATGTGCTTTTGCCACTTTTCATGCAAGCATTTGGTAAGGGTAGTAAAGAAGACTGCTGGATATAGTTTAATAATGGTGTCAGAAATTCATTCTGAAAAGAAAATTGAAGACTTCAATATAAAGTAAAAGAAAGTCTTTACTCCCTAAAGCTGAAGGGATGGGTTATTTGTGTTTTCAAAGAACAGAGCTTAGCTGTGGTCACATTATAGGCTTTTATAAAAGGAGACTAGTGAGCCAGGGGAGTCACAGCACAGAAGAATTTAACCCACTATCAAAAATCATGGTCCTCAATTATATGCAAGAAAGCATCGCTTCAAACAGCCAGTCATGACTTCCATCTGATGACATTCAAATGCTTTTTCTTCTGCAAAAACCCTGCCTTCACACAGACCTGTATGCCTGCCTGATGACACAGTTTATTACTTTGGCTTCTGCTCATAAGTATCTATAAATAGACATTGGTGACTTCTAGAAAATGGCCGCTAAAGAGCTAAGGGACAATGTCATAAAGGTCTGAGTACACGCAAACACCACCTTAGAGACAGCAATCACACAAAGCAAGTACCCCCTGGAAACATCTGGAAATACTTCTAATAACGGCGCACAACTACCAGCAAGAAACCCAAACAACAGCATAAAAAGCAGCAGAGAGAAATAGACAACACATTTCAGAACTACATTTAAAGATCTTTGCAGCTTTTGCTACAAAACATATAAGAATACTGTCTCACGCTGAAAGCTACCCTAAGACGATAGGGTAGCCCAATCTTACAGGCCTGAAGTACTTCAGGAAGGATTACCACACCTAAGTGCAGCATGAAATAGCTCTTTAAGCCATAGGAGCTCAAACAACAACATAAACAACAGCATTAACAACAGTGTGAACCACCCCTGATGTATCAGAGTTTTGATATTTTACCACAGAGCATGCCCACATGAGCGTTGCCGTTTCCCTCAAAAGGAATTATTCAAGCTAATGTAATTACAAATTACAATTTACGGATTATCAAAAAAACCCACAAAACCTGTTATCCTTCAGCACAATAGATTTGGCTTCCACCATTCTACCTGAAGCTGCTGCTTTTCTGTCAGTATAGCTACACTAGGATTTTCACTGCTTTTCAATCCCCTGGTTTACTCAAGGGCCTTGAAAAAATCCCAGCTTTGGCTGATCAATGTAATTATTTGTTGTGAAAACTAAGTGGATATTACATACACAGGAACTTGATGTCTCTCAATGCATGTGTGCATATGAAGCACTCAGGCATCTTGCAGCCAGGCCCACAGAATGGTGCTGAGAGAGGCAATGACAGTATCTCTCTTTGCCAGCCTGTGCAAAACATCAGTAGACCACAGAAACTTTCCACTGACTAACTCATTAAAAGTCACCTGGTGAAGCTTATCAAGTAGAGCAGAGGAACCTTTCATCTGCGGCACTACTGAAATTTTAGTTCTGCAGCTACTGCAGTCTTGGTGAAAACTAAAATGATTGAAACTCAGAAGCGCTTTCAGGAATAATAATTTATTAAAAAAAAAAAAAAGTGAGTTTGCAATGGTGTATGTACTATTCTCATGGTATTTTCTCATTTCCAGCCCAATCATTCCCAAGAGGTGAGACACAGCATCATCCTGGATGAGTTTCCAAGTGGAAGAGACATCAATCACCTCTTTTGCACTGTGAGTGCAGGCTGCATGAGGGGGCCAGAACTGCTGCAAGGACACAGAAAGCACAGAAAGCTCTGTAAAGAGACAGAAACACCTTCGACTGGGGCCCCTGATTCCTCAGTCACCCAGGGCTTCTGAGCCCATTGCTGAAGGAAACAGACAGAGAAGCACATCCAAACACCAAGGATGCCTGACAAGTCTCCAAACACCTTTCAGAACCATCATTATTTGGGCTTCCCAAATAACTCCCTTGGTGTTGTGCAGCAGAAACAAACACCATTCCCCTACAAGAAATCTGCTAAGCAGAAGGAAGAGAGCAATAGAACCACTACACAGGAAGAATCATCACCATTCTTGAATCATTCACCATCATTTAAGCACGCAGATGGTACGACAGAGTTCTTACTTGCAGAAGTGGTGAGCAAAAAATTTACTGTAGAGTAGCAGGCAGATGCAGTCTGTTTTCCAAGTACTCTGACTTCCACTTAAGTATCTGCATTTAACAAGAACAACTGTGCCTACCCAAGCAATCATTTGAATGAATTGAAGACAGCTTTCAAGCTAACAATTCCTTTCTCACCATCAGTCAGTGAAGTTAAAAACCCAGGCTGCAGACAGTTTTTAAAGATGAATTGTATGAAATTTTAGGGAAATTTATGTTATGTGAAAGCATATTTTCCATTATTTTTGCTGTGTACCAAGATTTGCACATGCCGTTATGACCAAAATGTCTTAAATACTAACCAAAAAACCTATGCTCTACAGTGAAAGACTCCCTTTTGCCAGTTTTTAAGAAATCAGGTTTTATGTTGTTAAATATACTTAGATGTGAAACAAATCAGCTGTGTTCAATAATGATTGTAATGGCAGTCTAGGCTGAAAAACACTCTGTGTGAGGATGAAAGAACACTGACCTATCTGCAGCTTTTCAGACTTGAAAGTCAGCAAATACTGGTTTCAGTAGTAGATTCAGCTCATAATTGGGAATGGGGAAAGGTGGGGGTGGTGCTGTTGTAAAATCAGTGAAAAACCATCCGTCATCCCAATCCTGTCAGAGTCTAGTCCTACAAAACTCGGAGGCAAAAGTCTTCATGGCCAACTGAAAATTTTCAGACTTCATTTTATCTTTCAAGGTAGTTTAAATCACTTCGGTAGGAAGCCTGGCACATGAGAATTTTATGAAAGGAAGGTGTGCTTAAAGCATGTATTTTGTATTGGATCTTGAATGGAAATCATTGCCAGAATGACATACCTCTATCTCAACACGACAGGGCAAATTCTCACAGGACTCCCAGTTCAAGGCAGAGCTCTAAATGAAGTCTGACACTCCACAATAAATCAACAGTTTCTGAGCATCATAATACTTATTTCATTTTCCAGTCTTCTCTTCAAATTTTTGAGGCCAGTTCATTTGAGAAGAATAACTCTTCTTTTGGAGTCTATGAAAATGTTCATTTCTGAATGACTGAAGGATCAGATTAAACTTTGTTACTTCCCAGCACCAGAAAGTTCTGACACAAATCAAGTGTGTGGAAAAGGCCAAATAAGGGGTAACGGCCTTCTGCATTTTCTTTGAAAAACCTAAAATCAAGGAAGAATATTCTCACTTGGCTTTCCTCTTTGCACAGAAGCACAATGTGGCAACTGGGGAAGAAAGGAGGATTTTTATCCTGTGTCATGTTATCAGAAGGGTGACCCCAAGAAGATGCACAAAAAGAGAGTTTAGCTGGAGAAAATGAGAAATTGACGAGCAACCTGTGGCTGCAACTAGGCATTTGCGAGCAATAACGGACAGCAGCTGTTGGCAGAAGTTTGACCATCTGAGAATAAGAGATGTGGAGTTAGTGTGAAAGAAAGAGCAGATCCAAAGCATCTCTTCTGAGCACCTCTGTGGGAAAGGAGGACACCACCAGCTGGGGTGCTGGCAGTGCCTCAGAAATTTCTGATGCCCGGAGCATCTCAGGTGTGGGGAAGCACAGAAGAGAAAGGCTGCTCTGCACAACTGCTGGAGCTTAACACATTTTCACCTGATGAGGCACAGAAGAAAACTGTGCATCCACTGCGCCCCTGGCTTGTGCCAAGAGCACTTGCACCACACCAGACGAGTTAACTGGAGTACCCGGCCCCCTGAGCTGGAAGACAGAGACAAGAGGCAGAAGGAAGCTCCCAGAACGCGAGGGGAAATGGTCAGCAACATGCTGTTCCAAAGACACTGAAATGTGGTTCTTCAGGTCATGGTTTGGCAGTGAAAGTTGCAGCATTAGGTTTATGGTTGGATCATAGGATCTTAAGGTTCTTTTCCACCCTAAATAATTCCATGATTCTATCCAGGCATTCTATCATCTCTATTGGGCCTCAAGTGCTATTATGACCAACAGCTTCCAACCCTCTTTGGAGACACTTTTTTACCTAAATTCGGAATGCTGTGTTGTCCATCCCTGTTAGAAGATGGGACACACGCTTCCAAAGAAAATGAGTGTTACCTCAGGCTTCCAAATACCCACCATCGATTTCACCTCCATCAGTGCACCCTCTTTGGTGGTTTCCATTCGCCTGACAGCAAAAGGAGTCACAAAAGTCACCACACATTGAAAGGTTGCCACTTACCTTCTCATCCATCCGAGGCGTGCCTGGCTGCACCTACACGTGTGTCCACACACATGAATTCATGACAGCTAAATGAATTACAGAGCATTCAAAAGAGCATCTTATTGCTTCAGGGACAACGATCAGCATGATTAGTTTCAGTCAACTGTTTTACCTCCTAGCACTAGAACAAAATGGAGTTTTTTCTACAATAAAACCAACGCTGTAATGTAAGGTCACAGAGGAATGCAGAGACAATGGAAACTGACAGAAAGGACTAACAAGCCAAGGAGCCATCATTCAGATTATTGATTAGCAGATACTGAAAGACCCTTACATAGCTTTGTCAGGCTAAATGGCAGTCATTTAGGCACAAATTTCACTGTCCAATAAGAACAATATATTTTCCAGCCCATTCCAGCCACATGTACTTCTCTTACAAGCTATACAAAATATTGTTACATAAATAACTTCCAGAAACACTGAAAAACAGTAATTTGATGCAAGACTCGTCATACTCATTTCTATACCAAAAACTATGCCTATAACAGAAAATAAATTTTCTCCATCTGCCTATTAGGCTGGAGCTCAACTTCTACCCTCAGCTTCCCAAAATGATCCGTCCCATGCACAGTTCATCAAAAAGAAAAATGAACTGATTAGTCACTGCATGGGGATTTAGAATAATTTAACAAAATTTTTGCTTATCTTTAGTCATGCACATTTCTCCTTTGCTGGAGTTAAGGGAACTAACACCACATGGTCAGACATAAAAAATAGTCAAAGTATGTGAAGACCTTCACCTTACCCAAACTGTGCTAAGGTACAGTAAAAGGAAGGTGTAGGACGAAACCTTGCAAGGATGAACATCAGCTTCTGCAGCTTCACTCTTCCCTCAGATCGACTGGCAATGGGCATTTGTATCGAATGACAGGAGGGTAACACCTTATCTGCTTTTCACCAAATGGAAAACATTCTGTGTTGAAGGCGATCTCTTCAGCAAGCACAGAACGGCCATAACGCACTGAAAAGTGGCTGCACTATCATCACAAAATTTTAATTCTGTAAAGATTTTGTGTCTACTGAACAGTCTATGATAAATGTGACATTGAACAAAGTGAAGGTTTTCCAACGCTAGAATCTTTCTTTACTCAGAAGACAGATGGAAAATAAAGGTCTTCAAACCTTACATAAAAAGAGAGGGTGAAGAGGCAGAAGACATCATGGGAAAAACAGATAAAATGACCAACAGCACATAATGGGCACTGGAGGAGGCCCGGTTAGTTGATTAACTTGAAGTCATGGATGAAATAGCTCAAACTAAAGCAGTATCTAAACTCTTGTTCAACACTTACTTAGCCTTTGTGGACTGAAACAAAACAAATGTGACAACAATTTTTAAAAATGTGAATCCAAGGGAACTGAAGGACTGCACTGTTGCTCTATATTGCTGAAGTCATTAAAAGCTCTAAGAATATGAACTGTGGATATACAGATACATACATTAGCCTGGGCAAGAGTTAACGTGGCTTCTGTAAAGAGAAGCTATGTATTACAACCACAGAACGTCTTTGAAAGATTCAGCAAGCATTTGGATATAAAGTAGGTTTGATTGATTAGTCTACTTGGATTTTCAGAAGTTACTTGACAAGGTCCCTCAAAACAGGTGCTTGAAGAAACCACAGAAGGCACTGATGAATTAGTAGCTGGTTAAGAGATATAAAACAGGGAAGTAATAAAAGTTTAGTTTTCTCAGTGCAGAGAGGTCATTAATAAGTATAATTGATCAGAGCTGGTGTCTGCTACCCAAGGAGCTGAGATGAGAAATCAGGTGAAAATAGCTGGTTGGAATTTTTTTTATAGTCCAATTTCTCCATAATAAGTCTATGCCCAACTGCAAGAGGAGTCTATTGACATTCAGTTAAGGGGTGTTGAACGGCAGAGAAAATTCCCTGTAAATAAAAATTAAATTATGGATATCAAACACAATCCTAATTTCATATATTAAACAGAATAAATGGCCTGTTATCACAAGCAAAGACATCTTGAAACATAGACAAAAATCACCCAAATCAAGCCTTTGATTAGAAGAAAAAAAAAAAAAAATGGTTCACCCAAAACCCAACAACTGTTAAGAGGTATTTAGTATTAGCCCATGTATAAATTAACTGGGTGAATATCTTCCCTGGTTTATCTCCATCTGTTCAAAACTCTGCTGGACACACTGCTGGGAAACCTTCTCTAACTAACTGTTTTTACACAGGGAGGTTGGACTGGATGATCCTCTAACAAGTCCCTGCCAACTCCATCCATTCCATGATCCTGTGTTACATCTCAAGCCCTGCATGCAAATTTACATGACCACTCTCTTACTAGGAACAGAGCTGAGGGTTCAGATTTAGCTTCAGATTTCTGGAGGCCGAGGGACTGCTCTGGGCAAGCATCTAAGGACAGATGTTCTTGCACCCCTCTCTAGGCATGTGCTTCTCACTACAGATGGGAGACAGGACATCGGCCCAAACAGGCCTTTGATCTGACCCAGCACCACCTTTCTTACACTATAAAGACTCAACTAACTTAGGATAACCAGTTCCTTTTGAATTGTATTGCAAACATATAGGTATGCATTAGTCAGTCAACTCTGAAATGGCTGAAAGTTCTGGAAACAAACACTGGGTGTTTCCAAACAAGAAGTTTCCACAAGCAAAATGGAAAAACACGTCCATGCTATCATTAGAGTTGATTCTTTCTGGAAGGCAAATTTCAGTTTCCTTTAAACACTAAAACACACATACCCAGTGCGCTGCACGCCCATCTCTGAGAGCAACAACTGCAGTTTAGGTACATTTTCCACTAGCCAGGCATTGAGGATGTAGGAGAGTACATCGGCCCCCAAAGACATTTTGATTTCAATTTGAGATAAGAATATGACTAGGACAATCTGGCTGATCCTTTGGTGGTGTCAACAGATCAATACCGACCTTACTGCTACCAACAAGAGGACAGTGAAAATCAATGCAGTTATTCTGAAGATAACTGAGAAGAACTCTCCTGAGTCATCGAGACAGCTCCTGGTAACATGGGCAACCATGTCGTACAGTGTCTTCAGCAAAATTATCACATACCAATTTTAGGCACAATTCTCGTCTGTCTCGCCCATATTTGAAAGGCTGTTACAGAAGTACAGATGGTTACAGACTTTCTTCTAAATTACAATTTTTATTGTAATCATGGTCAAGGTAGTTCTCTTCTCCCTTGCATGCACAAGGAGTCTTTAAATTTAAGTGAATTATTCTAACTCACAGGTGTGGTCCTCCGTTGGAGCACTATCATAACCAACCATCTGGGAGTAAAGAAACCAAATTCCTCCACAGTATATTTTCAGATGAAACGTTTACAAGTTTAAATAAGATTTTTCATAATACATGTGAAGGCACACATTTTATTTTATTTTGTTGCCGTCACTTTTCACAACTGCAACTGTTATCCTGGATGGATAAAAAAAGAGGACATATCAGGTCCCAGATAACTCACAGACCCACATAATTTTCAAATGCCATGTAGAAACATTCTTTTTCGTTTGACAGACTTACTGGAGACGAGTCCTTCCACATTCAGGACTCGATAAATTTATACACACTTAATACACATTTCAAAAACAGGAGGAGGACTATACCTATCTGCATACTGAAACCTAATCTACTGGAACATCAAGATTTCTGTCAGCTTCCTTACTAGCACACCAATTACAGTATTTGGCACCCATCGCAAAAAGACACAGGTAGAATGATCAATTTTGTAGCTTCTGAAGTTATGCCCATTAAATTTGTGGAGATTATGTCTTCATCTTTGCATAAGGATGATTGAGAGTGCATTCTAGTGCTTTCTCTTTCTAGAGAAAGCACTAGGAGCTGGGGGCAGGGAAGGTTAAAATAGACTCCTTCAGCTAAAGGAGCTCGGAATCACCAAAGAAATGTAAAGGAAGAGATTCAGCCTTGGTATGGGCAATACTGCAAGAGTTCTGATTTTTTTCAGTTTCAATTGGAGTGGAATAATGGTATAAAGGTGAAAAATTTGATTAGCCATTTGCTTTTAGGATGTTTTTTCTCAGTCTCAAGAAAATTTGCCTATGCACCTAACCTTCATCAAAACTTGCCAGAAACACACTGCACATTACTTCAGTGGTTTTGCTTTTATCTGACATGCACGTTTCAGCACTATGCCTTTGGTTGGTTATACATCTTATTTAATATTTGAATTACTGCCTTTGGCATAAACTTTGGAGTATGCTGATTCAGTTTGCTGATGATAAAGGTGGGGAAGCATTGGCAGTGCAGCAGAGGGCTATAATACCAGAAAGAAAAAGCCTGTACTTACTACCTGGGGAGTAGGATCACGAGAAAAGGGATGAAATTTAGCTGCATTAACTGCACGGTCATGAAGTACAGACAAACAACAAGAACTCCGCTATAAAATCTCATCAATTGCAAACAGAGAAAGAAAATGGAAAACATAGAGTTTGGGCAACAAAAAACCAGACAGCTATAAGCCACCAAGACAGCAGCTGTAAAAAAAGGCAAATGTGACCCCATCCCATTCAATAATGTTTATTGTTCTTATTAGAAAAGTCTGAGAATTTTGTAACTGGAGGCAGTAGACAAACACAGCTTCTGTAACCTCTTTATGTTCCAGTAGGGAAATAAATCATATGAAAGCTGCACCACTTTTGGTGTAGCTTGTAAAACACCGCCCTAGCAAGGACCAAAGACAGAAGATGAAAAACAGTTAAGAGGGACCTGAATCAGAACTCTCACAAGGCACCATCACACATGATATTAACTTACTTCATACTTGCAATCTGGTTTGTTAGAGTGAAGCATGTTTTTAATGAGCACGAAATGTAAAAGGGTTTGTAAATTTTAATTCAAAACTGTTTAATAATTCCATGGTGTGAAACTGTCCCTTATCCACAATGTGTAAGTACTTCGATTGCTCATTCTAACTCAAAACAAAGAGACATGCCAAAATATTGAAATTTATCATGGGATGAAAATTCCAGAGTGCTCAAATATGACAGTTAACTATTGCAGGATAAGAATATGTGGATAAAACAAGCTTTAACAGGTACGGCTCTAAAGAATTACATATGTTCTTTTAATGGCCACATGCCATTGCAGGTGACTAATACATCTTGCTAATCATTATTCTGTCTTGGCTCTGACTAGAGCAAAACACAGTAAAATGGTATTACTAGGTATTCAATAGAGTCAAGACACATGGTTCATAAGAAACACCATGTGGCTATCCGGTATATATTTATTGTGTTAATTCACAAATAGCAAACATAACCAGTTCACAGAATAGGGACTGACAAGAGAAATAAAGTAAGATTTGTAGGGCTATTTATGTGGAGAATCAGTTTCACCAGCCCTAACTAAGATAGTCATTTGCAAGGGAAATACATCTAATGTGATTCTTCCATCACAAATGACATTTCATCTTTTCTAAAGTCACGCAGGAAAAGAACGTGAAGAGGTTAAAATATTTTGCTTTTTTCTTCTAATACATAAGTGTAGCATGAACAATAAAAATAGACTAGTATGGATCAAACCATCTGAAATCATTGTACATTAACATGAGCTAATGTACTTTAGCTAGACAAGCTGAATATTGAAATGGTCAAAATGATACCATCCTGCTGAGGAGAAGGTGACCAAGGGTTTCTTTCTCATTTGAAATTAATGACTCTCTGCAAAGAAAAGAATATTCTCTTTATGCTACTGCCAATCAAATCAACTCTCTGAACAACTTTTATAATAATGAATAAAACTGCCTTTTTCACTCAGTTTTATTCCTGCTCCACCTACTTTTGAATACTTATAATATAAATTATGAATAGAGATGGGATTTGAATTTAAACTCAGAAAATCATTTACGTGCATATTTATTATGAAGGTAATACAGAGATGGAGATGGGTTTCACCCCTACAAGTGCCAGAGAAAAAAACACCATGCTAGTGAATTTTAGGGTCTCTTTCATTGCAGATTTTCCATTACATACTGACCCCATTTGCAATTGATTACTGGTCTTACTTAGAATTCATCAGTTACTAATTTCAACTACTAAACTCTGTTCTTGTTTACAGTTAAGACATTCTTGAACTAAAATGCTGTGAAAGGAGAATAAGATACAATTAATTTACCAGTCTTCCTCCTCCCTGCACCAAACAAAATTAATTATTGTCTTTTCAGTATCGTAAGTGTTGCTCCAATATTACCAGTTACATTTTCGGTTGTGGTAGCATTTTTAAGACTAGAATTTGCCTTCCTCTTTCAACTCAAGTTAATCCTCTGCCAGTTAGCTAACAGACCAGTGAACAGTGTGCTCCACAAGCATTTGCAGCTTCCATTGAAAAGGTTGCAAAGAATCCCCAGAAAAAAAAAGGGAGGATGAGGAAGAGAAGAAAAAACCCCACCTTTATGAGGTTTCTTCCTCTGATCACCTGAAGCCAAAAGTCATTACACAATGTCATTAGTCATTTCCTAGGTGGTCATCAGTATCTACACCGTAAAGCATTGCTTCCCATTAAAAAATCAGCTTTCAGTCCTTTCCTTTTTAATTTTACTAGGCTAGTCAGACAGAAAATCATGAGGGTTTGAAGAGAATGCAGAGAGAAGGATCACTCACTGCACCCACAGCATCAGGCAGGGTGGGGGGGCATCCAACAAAGCAGGCAGCTAAAAGCACTCGTGTGCATGTAACCTACAGCTCCCTGAGCTTAGATTATGATAATGGTGTCAGAGTTCTCAGCATGTCTTGCATTCAGTTTTAACAAATCGTTGTTGCACAACATGGGAAGCTGACAAACACGTTCTCCATCGGGGAGACAAAAATCCAAACATCTGTAAAGCACTGTATATCAGATCAGAACTGTGGTTCATTAATCTAGAAAATATGTCAATAGGTTAAAAAAATACATTCAAAACCAATCTGTACTCATCCATGGCGGACACTCTCGGGGCCTTAGAACCCTTACCAAAACATCCGTTTTATCTGCAAAAGTCTAAAACTGTGTAATACCACCACACTAAAACAAAATAATAATCAAAGTGTGCCAAAAGCACACTTTTTGAATTTTTTTCTGGTCCAAAGCATGTCCTTAAAATACCCTCATTGATCCACAACATTAGGCTGGTGCAGGACACCTAATAAGTCAGAAAACAGCAAATACCGTCTTGTATTTGGAGAGAATCTGAAAGAGATATGTCCTCAAGCTTGAATAAAATTCAAACAACTAATCACCAAAGAACATAATAGCTAAAGGTCTCACTATCAAGTGAAAGCTGCACAATGTATGGACAGCCTTCCATAGACGGGTACAGAAGTCGAATCCTTTCAACACAGTGTGTTTAATTTTACACAAAATTCACAAAATAAAATCACATACCACATTCTTTGGCGCTGTCAGCGTGACGCTGTTAACAAGGACTATTTAGAGAAAGTCAATATGAACATTATTTCAGAAGTACTTGAAGATAATACCAGTGGCAGCTGATCTGATTGACTGTCCCTCCCAGCCACCTCAGTATAAAAAGATAAAAACAAGACATTTGTTGAACATTTTTATTTGCATTCAATTCTGCTAAAGTCTGTGGAGCAATCAGGTTTGTCTTCAATAATAAAATCACACTAAATTGAGTATGTTAAGATGCAGTATTAGTACCCAAAGGCAGTGAACCTGGTAGACATGGATATGCTTTAAAGATCAAAAGACTGAAAATAAGTAAACATATTGGTGTGCTCGCAATTATCTCAATTGAGAAGAAAATATGAATATTTGCAAGAAGGAAAAATTATTGCGGGAAAAGGTGTGAGGGGAGGGGAACACATACATGACCCTGGTTTAGAATTGACAGCTATTCGTTAAATCCAAGCAAGTTGGTTTTTTTTCTTCTCACAATTGCCTGGAGACAGGCCAGAGGAGAAATGCCTCACATGTCTCCGGGGGGGAGGGG
>VZTA01017116.1:33493-51241 GCA_013398855.1 Mohoua ochrocephala
GACCCCCGGGGCCGGCCCGGGCGGAGGGAGCGCCGCGAGTTCGCCGGCACGGGGAGCGGGACACGGGCCCGCGGGGGCACAACCGCACGGGAGGAGAAACCGCATCCCGATCCGCGGGCTGCGTGCGGCGGGGCCGGGCAGGATGCGGAGCCCGTAGCGAGGTGGGCGCCGGCCCGCCATGCCGCAGCGTTTTGCCGGTTCCCGAGCGGGAGTTCAGGAATTCTGCCGTGAATTTGGCGAGGAGGGTGTGGGGGCTGAGGCTGAACAAGGCAAACAGCAGTGGGAAAGAAAGAGACTGACAAATTCTCGAACATGACTATAAAAATCCCCCAAACACAGCTTCCCTTCCCACCAGAGAACTAACAGAAGCCATAGAGAAATAAAATTGCTGTGCTGCAATGCCACTCTTTAACAGGTTATGAAATCTGCAGGTTATGAAATGCATGCGAATTATACTAAAGCATGCTATATCCCCGACTGCAAAATCCTTAGCCAGAAACATCTATAGAAGGGTCGTTTCTGTTGGTGTAGTGGCGAAATAAAACAGCAGCAGTTGTGTGTGCCTCGCATGCATAGTGTGCCAGATCAATCCCACTCGCATCCTCTCTGTGCTGTTACACCCACTCACTCTGCCATGCCGGCACAGGCAGGAGGTAAAATGGACCATGTGCAAACCTGTGCAGCAGAAGGGCCGAAGTATTGTCCTCTCATTTTCAACCACAATGCACTGGCCTGTTTTTTAAACATCATATTTCTTGCTCAAGTAAAGCAGAGTATCCCGTTCAGCGTTGTGCTAATTCAGGTGTATTGATGTTTTCCAAAATGATTTGTTTCCCCTCATAAACAAGTCTGTCTCTTACTGTTCCTTAACTTCCTTACTACACCCAGATGGGGCAATAATTTTAATTCTAAACCTCTTAATTTCTCAAAGACTTTAACAAAGAAATGCTTCTCTCTGCGCAACCAGATAATAGAAGAAGTATCTTTTAAACTAGTCTTTTTTAGTAGTGGGAAAGGATGAAAGAGATAAATGAGATAGATAAAAGAGAGATAAAACCTTTTCGTCTCAAGATTACTTATTGCCGTTATAGAATTAAAATGTAGATCCCAGTTGTAATTTGAGATTTTATCATTTTCAAATTCATATTTGAAAGTCAGGAAAAAGTAACCCAAAGTCCTGATCTGAAAAGCAATTTCCATCCAGTCCGGTTTGACAGAAACTCCAAGTTTCCTTTGAGATGAACTTCATGCCCAGAGCACCCACGGTTACAGGGCTGAGATCAGCACCAGAGCAGCAGGCAGGCAGCCTTTTCACTGTTGCTCATGCTCCCTTTCAATCCCCCAGCTCGCTCTGTCTCTGCTGGTGCATGCAGAGCTTTTCTTCACAAGTCTTTGGCTGATAGGTGACACTTTTCCCCTTTATTTGTTAACAGCATCTCCTGGGAGAAGAAATGGTCACTGATAAAGACAATCACACACACACACGAAATAGCAATTCAGCACATTTAGAAGACAGTGTTTTTCCCCATCATATTTTTAGTCAAATATCTAACATATTCTGAAAGCCAAAGGGCACATATAATTCTGTTCTGGTGGTTTTTTGTAAAAATTACTTTTGCAGCATTATATTTATCCAGGTATCTGCAATCAGGTTCACATCTCTGACGATTTAGATATAGTTACCATGAGCCTTCAGCTACTCCTTGGTAAATGACATAGCATCAGTGGATTTTCTTTTTTGATTTTTTTTTTTTGTTTTTTAAACAGGGCTATCTATATAAAAGGCATTTTACTTTCCTTGAAACTCTGACTCAAAAGTGAGCTGCATTGCACCATGCTGACCAACCTTGTGCTTGAAAACTGACTGGACCTTGTTCTTCAGAAGCTCCACATCCTTCGAAAATTAAGACCATGGTATCCAAACGTGTCCATGTGGAATTAAAGAAAGTCTTCAGGTTGCACGCTCTATCTAACCAGCAAAAAAATTCCTCTCAGTCTCCAGGTAACCAAAGACAGCATTTCAAATGTGCAGTGCTCCACTCAGATCTATGTTAACCATGTGAAGATTTGCACCAACTGTATTGGACATGAAACTAAAACACTAATAAATCTTCATTTATCAATTTGTGACACACTATGTACGAAGTTTTATCATGGAGATACAAAGATCATAATTTTCCTGCCAAAAAACCCAAGTTACAAACTCAGAGGAAAGAGGCAGGTCAAGGAGGAAGCAGTTTATAGGAACAAAACGTGCATGCAAGAGATGTCCAATCTTCTGTCTCTCTCCTGTCACCCATAATTTTAAACCCCAAAGCAGGAATGTAATCTGGTGTCTTGGTGGAGGTGTGGAATCAGTAATCTTTCTGCCCTCCTGGTTGCTGCAGTCCTGTTTGGTGTATGCTCTTGTCCTCTTGTACAGACACCGCTGCATCAGGTATAAGCAGAACATACTTTAGAGGGCTAAATTAAAAGGTAAATACAGGATAGGAACTTTTTAAACTTGACTTCCGAAATTTTCATACAATTCTAGCAGTTAGACCTCGTGCAGGAACTCGAGAACAAACAAATTCTGTCCCCAGTTTTGAATAAGTAGTTTCCAGTTTGTGGGCATCATTTGAAAGAGCACCATGTTAGTCCCTTGAAACTTATGTCAGTATTTCTTCCTGGCCAAACTGCAGCAGCTTCCTACTGAAGGTACAATGTGTCCACACCTACTGTAATAAAGGCAGCGTTATCTATGAAAAGCAAACTGTCAGATTCAATCCCCACTGAGGAATATTTCTCTCAAAATGGTTTTCATGTACTAGAGCTTCCCTCTTTACAAAGATGTTCCACTATGGATTCCACATTTCCACCTGTGCTGTACCAGATGCTTATCTGCTATAATTGTAATGCAGATTAAGTCTTCTGAAACAGAAGTTACTCAAAATGTGTCACATATAAGTCAAAGAAGTTGAGATCAGGGCAAATCCCCAAAGCTTTCAGTTCCCTTCCCTGTCATTGATTTTCCCTGCTGATTACAAAGCCTTGCATTGTATTTTATTTTCTGCAACATCTTTCATTTCCCACACAACTTCCAGTATCTCTGGATGACTATGTAAGCTTCCATGGATGCCTGTCACTTGGGAATGCTAAAAACTTCTGCCAATGTCTTTGTTTTTATTTATGTATAGGAAGCCTTATTACTTGTATTGAACAAGTTCATCACAGTCTCTTAACTTATTATCATCTTTCATGCTGTTTTATGTGTAAATCTAAGTCTACTTAAAGATTTATAGAGCTGCTGGGTAAAGATGGATTCTTTCATCAGCTGTGTACGTGAAGAGTTTAAATCAGGTGAGAATGAACACACTGCTGGGAGAGGGCAGCAGAATAGCGATGTTGGGGAGGAGGTGTCTTTATGCAAGAAAACAAGGAGGAACAGGCTGACCCTTTGTAGAGTGACAGTAGAAGTGAAGGAGAGTGACAACATGCCCTTTACCTCAAACCCTGCTCACAGGTTTTGAAGTCAAGACCATTTTTTTGGCAGTGACTGGGAAAAGCAAACATGTAAATGGGGATAAAAGAAGTGATTGCCTGAAGATAAACTGTTAGAAAACAGTGTGATTCATCCATCTCTGAACCACATCATGTGGGCTGCGGGTATCAATAGGGTCATTTTATAGCCGTTGCGGGAAGGCACACAGAACAGTTATCTTTGCACCATAGTCACTTATCTTTCCTGTCCCTCTTTAAGTGATTCAATAAATCATTTTATTTCTAGAATGTGGGAGGATACTTGAAGCATTCCCTTTCATTTTGCAGGATCAAACAGCATTGATTCACAAAAAAAAAAAAAAAAAAAAAANGCTTTTGTAAAAAAAAAAAATAATAATAAAAAAAAAGCTGGTCCACAAGTCTATGAGTCATTAAACCCAAATAAACCACTCCCTTGAGGACAAGCTTCACAAACCAGAAGTCTCCTGGTAGGACCCACAGAAGTTACACATAGCTCTTCCTGAGTTAAGCTCACTTAGCTGTTGCTGGGTCTCTAATCCCTGCTCAAACAAAATCCAGCTGGAGGTCCTCTGCCACTATTAGCAGCTCGAGAAATTTCTCCAGGATATAGTGCTTCCTGTTTCTATGGCAGAACTTCTTCCCCCTCAATTGCTATTATGTAGTTTAAATATGCAGTTGAAACTCCCTCCATCACAGGGAAAAAGAACACCCTCCTCGTACCACCCCCTGCACCCCCCAAAAAAAGCAACCCATGAAGTGAATTCTAAAACGCACAAGTAAGAATACAAACTTTATGGCAGGTTTAAGGCGATGCCAGACTTTCAACCCTTTCAACAGAAAGTTTAAAGAAAATATTAGGAAAACAGATATAAAGAGTCCTGGTCACAGGCAAGCACTCTTAAAATAAAAGCCGACAATGTTAATATGGTTTCTTTCACTTTCAAGAAAGAAAAGAATTTCATTCATGTTTTGGTATTTGGAAAAAGAAATCTGCCTACAGGAAATTGTATGAAAACTGTAAGAGGAAGGCAAAGTTAGCATTTTCTGAGAAATTGTCATTTATATGAAGAGAATTCACTTTCCCAAGGTAGGCTGGAGCCCAACTTCATTTCAGTGGTAAGCTGGTCATTTCGCAGGAAGGCTTGAGGGAGGTTTAAGCATTAGCATTAGTCTGTGTGGATACGCAATGAAGTGAAGAAATAAAAACCCCCCATACTTAAAACACCTTTTTTTCTGTTTCCTGAAATGTATGTTTTGCCTGGCACCAAAGAAAACATTAAGGAATAATTTGAAGGGGAACTGCTGCCACTCACTTAATTTTAAAAGTTACTCTGTGGCTGTGCAGGTCCTTTTGCTGATTTGTGAGCAAAACCCAGTTAAAAATTCAGCAGACCTCTCTGTGTTACCTTGCCCAGCAGACAGAAGCAGTCTAAGCTCTTTGCTTGGTTTTTCCCTATAAATACATGCAGATTCAGCAATGCAAGATTTCTTATTTCAGATGTAAAACAAACTCTCCACTGCCAGCACCTCGACACCTTATCTAGCAGTAAAGTGAGTTCAGTAGCTGGTCCATTACCAAGAAGTTAATAGCCACGGTTAAAATCCAAGAGAATTCAAGGTCTATCCCTACTGCTGTTCCAAAAGGTAGCTAAGTTACTAGCTAGGCCAGGTGGTAATTCTTGCCTTTCCAATTGTCTTATTCTGTGACCTCCCCTAACCCCAAACAAAATAAATAAAACCCCGCTGTGTTGTGAAAAACAATTAAGGCCGTCAGTTCTGACTGCTGCAATCCATTATGGGACAGACCTCCTTTGTTTCACTCATTTGCTTCATATTTGAGTGGCTATAAATTGAGAGGGCTGTTAACCGTAGTGTAGTTGTGGCTGCGTTTCTTGTGACTTGAGTGCCAGTGACAACAGTGGGAAACACAAACAGTTTGTACCCAGGGCATAGTACAGAAGAGAAAAAATAGCTATCCTAATTTACTTCAGTGATTTCTGATTGGATTGCTTCCAGTTCTGTAAATTCAGGAAAATTGCAGCTTTTATGAGACAGGAAATGGCTGTAGTTTGTTGATATTGTTTTGTACCTCTTTCTGATTAAGCATCCAGATATGGTCTTGTTCAATTGCAATCTAATCTGTTTGAGTGCCCTGGCTGATATTGATGATAACAGTCTTGCTGTGTTAGCTAAAGGGGTTCTAGAAAAGATCTAATTCTGGAAAAAAAATCCAGATATTACAACAACATTCAATTCAAAAGTAAAGGTTAACTATTCGGTTATGTTTTTAGGTCCAGTACTAGACCATACCTTTGGTCTTCATGAGGTTTCAAGAGATAGACCTGATGCTTTTGTTGAGGGATCTCAAAATGAGACAGCAGTCATGGGGAAACACTTATGCAGGAATTCCAAAGCACTGAAAATGCCTGCACTTGAGTATTTCAGAGAATAATTACTCCATTTACTCCCCTCTAGACCGAATGTCTATGTTTTGGGATTTTTGTTCTTTTACAGGACCCTTCATTCTTTGGATCCATATGGCCCTACTACCACTAACAATATTTCTCTGACACACGTTGACCAGAGACATAGCAGAAGGGCATCTGTGCCCCAGGAAGTAATGTTTATAAGTTTTTCTGTGGACAAATGTACAAGAGAGGAGTGGGAAAACACAAGTTTGAACTCACTTTGTCTCACCTAGGTGTGGTGCCTATTTCAGGCCTGCATGAGGTTATCTCCATTCAGACATGAAACTCTTGCCTTGCTCCACTCTTCAACAGCTCTTGTATAAAAGCCCTGGAGCTCCAGGATAAAACTTTCCTCACTTTCTCCATAGACTTTCTGGATTTTTCCATTTTTGATTCTTGAAAATTCATTGCAACTGATTTAACTTTCAGGGACAAGAAGAGTTTACTGTTAGGTAAAAGGAGGCCTTTCAGCAGCACTTCTGCTCTCTGATAAGCATACACATAAAGATTTTTACCCTGTATTTATTACAGTTCAAAAGTAATTACTGTAATGGAAGGGTGTACAGAGGGATACCTTACACTAAGCTGCTGATGAAATGCAAGGTCCTACCAATTATTCAGCAACGCAGTATCATTAAACCCACTGATAGAAGTGCAGGCATATGTACCTATAGCATAGATAATTTCTGCAGTTTTCATAAAAAACTGGGAGATATTGGAAATATCTAATAAATTCACTCATGGCTCAAGATCATACGAGATTATACTTTCCTACAAAATATGCTACATCTTGTAAAACAAAAAAATCTGAATCCCTCCAAGGCAAAACTGAAGTTAGTATTTCCAAGCCACAGCACTGCAATTTCTTCTCTACATGATATACATATATATTCATACATGTTACATCAATAAGATTGTGCATTTCCAAGCATAAGATATGAGTTTTAGTTGCACTTTAAGAAAATCAGCTGCAGTTCACTTTGTTTAAATTCTTGCTTAGCTAATTTTTTTAAATCTGTCCCACTCATTAATTATAGTGGTGGGAATTTACAATGATGATCACATTTTCAGATTGAACAAATGCATTCTTCTATTACTATACTCATCCTTTCAACTACTGTTCTTCCAATTAAAGTTGAACAAGATTAAATGCAGAATATAAAGCACCCCGGTAGAGTTTCCAGTAAAGTGAGTTGGATACCAGGTGTAGAGATGATATTTGAGAGTCTCCACCTGTGTGTTCCATTATGGCCTCTGCCAGTGTGGTGTTGTGACCCCGGCTGGAATGCCAGGTGCCCGTCCAGGCTGCTCTATCGCCACCTTCCTCAGCTGGGCAGGGGAAAGAAAAAATGAGCAAAAGCTCTAGGAGTGAGATAAGGGCAGGGAGAGGTCACTCAGCAGTTGCCATCACAGGCAAAATAGATTCAACTTAGAGCACCTTCCCTCCAACTTCTCCCTTCTCAACTTTACCCCCAGTTTTCTCCATCTCCTCCCCACTAGCGCTGCAAGAGGATGAGAAGTAGGGGCTGTGGTCAGTTCATGGCATGTCTCTGCCACTGCTCCCTCCTCAGGGGCAGGACTCCTCACACTCTTTGCCTGCTCCAGCGTGGGGTCCCTTCCCATGTGAGACAGCTCTTCCTGAATTTTTCCAGCATGAGTCCCTTCCACGGACTGCAGTTCTTCACAAACTGCTCCAGTCTGAGTCCCTTCCTTGGGGTGCAATCCTTCAGGAACTCACTGCCCTCCCAGGAGGTCACAAAATCCTGCCAGGAGTTTGCTCCAGCACAGGCTTCCCATGGAGTCACAGCCTTTTTTGGGCACATCCACCTGCTTCGGTGTGAGGTCTCCACGGGCTGCGGGTGGATCTCTGATCCACCACGGACCTCCATGGGCTGCAGGGGCACAGCTGCCTCACCATGGGCTGCACCACGGGCTGCAGGGGAATCTGCTTCTGTGCCTGGAGCCCCTCCTGCCACCTCTTCTCCACTGACCGAGGTGCCTGATGGGCTGTTTATCTCACATATTCTCACTCTTCTCCTTGGACTCCTCTCACTGTTGTGCAGGTTTTTTTCCCCCTGCTCTTAGCAATGCTATCCCAGAGGTGCTACTTCTCACTCAGGCAGCAGCAAGCCTGTCTTTGAACAGGCTGGGATTGATTCCATCACCTTCCTCTCCACCAAAACCTTGCCATGCAAACCCAGTTCAGTAAATCTGAAGCAAAGTGAAATGTAGAACAGTTTCGTTGCTTGTGTAAACAGTTCCTCTCGTTTATTTCTCACACAGTAGTTTGGTACTGTAAATACTCTTACCATTGTTTAGACCCTTGATTTATGAAGTGTACCTAAAAGCTTTGGCAACATCTGACTAGTATAAATCACTTTTCAAAGACTCATAAATTCCTCTTGTTGCCAGTACAATTTTACACATGTTTAAGGACATCCTGATCTCCTCGAGTAGTGTTACATACCTCTTTTTTTTTTTTTTAAATCTGAACTAAAAAGCAATCAGTGAAATGCTGAACACTGATTTCAGTGAAAAATTCTTCACTAAATCAAATGCTATGATCATAACTCAGTATAGTGTTCCAATGAATCTGTCCATTTTTTGCTTATATTCAAAATATATTAGAACTAATCCTACTCTGCTTTGGACCAGTCTTCACAGTAAAGCTATGTTCACTAAGAGGATATAAATAATCCTTCAGCCTTCACAAGAGTAAATGACAAGGTGGATATATGTAAAAACACAGGTATAATTTGAATGCTGATGTGCACATAATTACTGTAGATGTACAGAAAGGTTTTTGCACTAGAAAACAATACCTCCTTCTTCCACAGAACTCTTGTGTAGGGAAGTAATATTAAAATCACTAACCAGTATATGAAGACAAACAAACTAAAGCATTAAGCACTCTCCAAGATATTCGTGCTGTGTGTTCCTCACACCTTCTGTCTCTTAGATAGAGGCTTTTGACACTTTTTTTTTCTCCAGTTAAAGGTTGAACAATTATTTGTATGATTTTAATAATAGATCAGAAACTAACGTTGATTTATACTTACACAGTGCCAATGATCTCTAAGCCTATTAGCAGATGGAAGTGAAAGAAATATCTGGTCAGACACCTTGTAGAAAGTTTGTCACCGGTTCGCCTTCAGGGTCAACAGTTTGACCCTGATTTGGAAAGTGATGGGGTTTTTACACCACCAGATGAAAGTGCACTGATAATGCCATGTCTGTCTGTTAATCAGCTAATCTTGCCATTCCTACACAAGATTTCCATAAAATAATCACACAAGACTGCTTCCATTTTGCTTGCCACTTTCACATTTCCCTAGGATTTTTAGCAGATACTGTTACAAAATGTCAGCAGTTACATAGATAAGCGTCTTAGCTCACAGGGGGAAGGCACTGCGAGCTATCAAAGTGAACTGAGGAATAGCTGAGCTTGTTATGTTTCGCTGACTGCATTTGGAAAGAAGTACCTTCGGTCTGAAATGAGAGAAAACAAGAAAGAGTCTCTCTGCTCCTCACCAGAATGAGGACTTGTGTGTGTGTTTCATCTTTGGCTCTGCAAGAGACTCCCTGTTTGGTTGGCCAAATCCCACACAAACTTATTTAAGGCAACTTACAATCAGTATTTTTGGGTCTTGCAGTAAAAGGCAAGTGACTTATTTCAAGTAAACAAACTACTTCATCGGACTAAGTTTGGGTTAACATGTTCAATAGGACTTTTAAAACAACAAAAATCAGTTTTTAAGCAGAATATTTAACTTCAAAAATACCTATAGAAAACATTTGATTTCTTCCAGAGTTTTGCGGGTTTTTTTTTTCATACAAAGTTATTTACTGAGTCTAGCTCTGAGTACACTGGGTTCCTATCGAGCTTTTCTTTTTTTGCCTTTGGAGAAGGTATTGGTTAAAAAAGTCCCCAGTTCTATGACAGAGAAGCAGCAGCAGCACAGACAACAACAACCACCAAGAAAAAATGGCCACCCAAACAAACAGAAAAAACTTCAAACAAAACCAAAATCCCAAACTCCTTAGTTGTTAACAATGTAAAGCCTAAAAGACATGAAAGTGAAGAACCATCTGTTTGGTACATTTATCTTGGCTATGGCTTTTCACATTTTTCATAGTCATGCAGCTCAACATGGCAAAACACACCAAACTTTTGGATAGCACTCGCAGCCATTTTCTTGGGTAATTCTCTCCTGCTGGGATATCACCAGGAAAACCATTTAGCAGGTCATGACGAGAGAGACCAAGAAAGCCTGCATCAGCCACTGCATCATTCAAATGAGTGGAAATAATAAAAAGCACTAGGGTAAGTGCTCCGAAGGTGTGCAGATTTTCCAGGAGTGATGACACCTAGAGTTTAAGGGCAACACGGCCAGTTTAGCACCTTGTCATACAATCACAGAATAGTCATGAGAAAAGCTGAGTGAAGTGGATGCTGTAGCATCACCACAAATACCACATCCCCAAATATTATTTTTCTCAATAGACTTACAGCTATTAAGCAGGAGACTGATAAAACACTTTGGAAACGACACTGGTCATCTTGCTCTGTTACTCTGCCCCTAAAACTGTACAATATTTCTGAGCCAAACTTTGAAGCTCTTAGAGAAAGGTTTGAGTTCCACTGACACCAATGAGAGCCACTGCTCTCAGAAGTCAACGTTTAAGTTGTATATTTCTCCTTGTACTAATCTTCAGCAGTCTCACCTGTGACCTGATGCTCTGCCAGTGGAAAAACAGTTTCCTGGTTAAAAAATTTGCAGGTAAGAGCAAGACAGAAGTTCAAGGTTTGGCCAAGCCATATTTACCATTTTCAGGCACAGTAATAAAGAAAGCATAACTGCCAGTATAACTATTCCTAATAAATTCTGCCTGTATCCTTATGTATTTTGTGCAGTTTTTTCATCAAAAATAATGTCTTCAGTACCCAGCCTGGATTTTGACTAACTGCATGGCATGGAATAGAGATTCTAGAAAACTAATAAAATTAAGTGAACTTGGAGGCCACATGGGTCATCCTGTTGTTAGAGGAGAAAAGCAGGCAAATAGAATACTGAAATTCAGGGTATCCTTGGCTTTACAGCAATTCACTCAGTTCTATACAGGATGCTTTTTTCAAACCCAAAAACGTTGGTCTAAGCTACCAAGCACAGAATTTTTTTATGAGAGGCCCTGTGATGTATGCAAAATATTTAAACCAAACAATGAATCTAGGTCTGATGAAAAACAGATCACCCAGACACTTTAAGACTGTCTTTATTCTACATATAACTGGACCATGTAAATAAGCAATTTTCAGATAAATTTTAAAATGCATGTTGTATTTAATATCAGCTTCTTTTAAAGGATCTAATCTTCTTGCTGTTTTTGTTTGGATTGGTGAATCCTCAGTGACTTGGTCAAGAAACACAACATTTTTGTAGAGCAACATGCCGATTGACACCCCTACAATGACACACTTCTGCTGAATTCTAACATTGTTATTCAATCTTGGTAAACCCAGATGATTTCAGCCCAAACTTTGTTCGCAATTAAAAAAAAAAACCACCGAACATCAATGCCAGCTCTTAATTTAAGACCACTTAAGGGAGTGCTTTTCCTCTAGAAATCAACTCACCACAACATACATATTTTCAAGGATAACGGGTTATACCACTGATACTGAACTAGTGGTAGATTTTCAGCAAAACCCTTCTCTTTTTCTCCCACTAAACCAGAGAATCACTCCCGCAGCAACAGCATAAATTTTCTACTAAAATGATGCATCTAGAAATAGACTCTGCCAAAGGCTGCAAATGAGAAGAGAAAAGCAGAATGAAGGTATGACAGCCAGACTAGCAACACAGAACAGAGACAAAGAGCACTTTTTAAACATCCTATATTCAACGCGTTCCTGTGACAAATTAGAGGCAGGCGAGCGGGAGGCTGAGTGCCTGGTCCCACTCACATCAGTGGGATTGGTTGCCATGGACTTACGCCGAAGTGACATGTGTAGATGGTGTACACACAGGCCATGCACAGGCTCATAAACACAGGCACATGTGACCAGCTCTTGTAAACAAGCTTATCTGCTTCCAGCCTGGCCAGGGCAGCACAGGAGGCCGTGCTGATCTGCTCGAACAACAAGAACTGGTTTCTGGTGAGTTTGGACCGTGACCCTATATATGGGACTCTGGGAGTGCACTCTGGGCTCTCAGATGCCCTCCTTTGTGGTCACAGGTAATTTTGTCACGAACTGTTCTTCCCAGAAATGTGTCTTTAAAGTCTTTAGTGTGGGAGTAGGCAATCAGGTGCTTCAGTTCCTCCCGGCTGATTACAGCTGTCTAATCAGCAGGTACCACACCAAGAAGAGGGCAGGTTCTCCTCCTTTCAGCTCCAGCTCACTTAACGCTGCATTCTCATCCTGGAAAAGAGGCTCTTATTCTAGATCTAGCATCTTTATTAAGCAGGGCATAAAAAATGGGCTTCAATTGAGGTCACAGATTTTACTGGAAATGAAGCCCACGCGTACATCTTGCTGAACCAAGTAAAAGTCTAAGTGGATTGGTGACTACAAGCTTAGGTTGTAGCTCCCATTAAAAAAAAATTAAATTTTGAGGAAACAGCCTTAGTTCCATGCCACTGGACCGTCTAAACTTTCCTGCCAGCTTCCAAAAAAAACGCAGATTGTTTAAAATCGCAGCTACACAAACTGCAAACTTTTCTCATGGGCTACAGAAAGTGTCATCCCCAACCAGCAGTTTCAGTCATGTTTTCTTAGGTTAAAAGAAAGGGCAAAGGATCAGCTATGTGTATATTTTTTTAAAAAGCCCCAGAGCCAAGAAAAGAAGGCCGTCTGCCTAAGACATCTGTAGATACTACAATTTTTTGCCACAATCATGTTTGCATACTGAATTCTTTTAAAATGATGATCTTAAACTGAAAGCACTGTCAACCTTTAAACAGGATCACAGCAGCAAGAGCTCATACAGATTTCAGAGAAGAGTGACTCCAGGGACTGGCTCTGTAACGTATGGTACGTTTGCTAGAGAGATGTTCCCCATGACAAGAATTAATTACTTCATAGTAGTCTAATATATTAAATGATCTATGAACTATCAGCATAGTTCACACACTTGGAAGTAAAGAGAAGTTTGATTTTTCCATGAAAAGAATAACCAGGTGGCAAATAAAAAGCTGCTTCTAGAGCTGAATCATTTATGCTTGCTCTTGAAAATAAGGATCCCCCTGCAACAATGCCAAATTTAGTGCGGTGTATCCAGAACATGCTGACTACATTTTAATTTAGGAGGCTACTTCTCTGCAGAATAAATAGGTGCAAATAGGAAATTGGCTGAGGAGGCACAAGGAACAGACCATTGCAAGTGATGGAAAACACCTAACGCTGGCAGAGGGAAGGAGAATTTTTTGGTGGAGGATGGAGAGGATGTGTATGGACACAGGTGCCGAGACTGCTGTGATGATCCATAGGAAAGGAGGGAATTATTGACCAGGGACCTCATTTGTGAAACCAAACAGACACTATTTTATCAACAGACCAAATTTAAGCTTCTTGGGCATCAGTGGCTCCAGACAACTTCCAGTGGCTGTGACTATGTTCCCCATGCCAAGTCTCCCCCACTTGCTCTCAAAGTTCTTACAATATACCCAAAAATTTTATAACCAGAACGCAAACTGGCAGATGAAAGCATAAGGATACTAGGGAATATATGTGAGTTACAAAATTATCCTCTAGTGGCATCTCATTTTCTCATTAAATGGTAGGTCAAAACTCTCTGTTGCCTTCTGGCAGCATAAGGAGAATATCACTAGCAAGATGCTATCAACATGTGCTTTCCCTGCTCCCCATTCCCCCATCCACAATTTCCTGATTAAATTATCACATATGTTTTATCATTGAAATATGGAAATCTTCACTGAATTTACATTTTTGCATCTCAAGGCTTCTTAACTTCCTGAAAAATTGTTGTACTCACAGTTAGTGCTCACATCATTGCTATTACCAATATAGCACATGCTCCTTCTGTAACAGCATTAGCTAGCATGGAATTTTATTCCCAGCAGGCATCAAATAATTTACCATGTGAAATTACAAAAAAAAAATAATTATTTAAGACCATGAGAAAGCAGAGTTGCTGAAAACGTCTCCTAGCCTAAAAAAAATAAACGCAGAGGACAGTGTGAGTTAACATGGCTGCAAATCTTTGCTGCCTTGTAGCTGGTGAAGTCTTTGCATTTGAAAATACAAAGTAAAATCTTAAAGGTGATGCTCTCCTCCAGTTTAAAAAGTACCCTGCACAGATTTTAATCTGCGAACACATAACAAGAATCAGCTAACATACTGCAGACAGCACAGAGAGCATTTATGGTTTAAAAAAACAGGAAAAGTTAGCATCTTCAATGCAAAAATGAAGACAAAAAATTCAGCATTTGTTATATAAATCTGAAGAGCTGTCACTTGCTGAGGTGTGCCCACCTCTCCTCCTATTGTAATGAATGAGTTCTGGATCACAGATGAAGCCTGTTGTCCAGGTCCACGAAAGCCTACATCAGATTTCCCTTTCTCAGACAGTATCTCAGCGGTGGTGAAGTCATTAGCTTTTATGAGGAAATCCAATTCCTTCACAAAGCTAGAAAGTATAATAAAAATATCATTATTAAAACAAGAGGATGCTTACCACAGAGGAAGAATGTCTGGACTTTTTCAAGACTAAGTAATTGCTCCTAAACAGACTTCACCAAAATACATGAAATTTGCCCCTGAGGCTCTTCTGGTCTGGAGGTACTAAAGGTAAGGACATTGCACAGGGACAGAGTGTTGTGAACAAAAATTCAGGAACTTGTTTTTTCAAGTCATCATCAAACTCATAAACACTTGTTTCTGCCTCTGAGTCCATTCAGAGTTCATGACCACACTCCTCACACACCTCACTCACCACAAGGATGAAAAGTACCCCATTCAATAGAAGGGGCTGACCACCAATACTCCATTGTCACATCTTTGCAGAATTTCAACGTTCTTTTATGTTATTCCCACATGCATGGGACAGACAGCAGTCTTTTAACCACCTGCCATCAGAAGATTATTTCCCTGTCCATAATTCAGAAGGCCAAATGTGAAAATTGTTCAGGAATCTTAACATGACTAAATTTGACACTTTGGATCAAGAGCCGCCAATATAAATTTGCAACAAACCATATGCTTGGCTGGTTTGAGTCAGGTCCAGTGATGTTTCCACCAGTTCCTGTAATAGACATTGCTGGGGAACATTTTTCTCTCTGACACACTAGATCTTAAACAATCTAGGTTACTGGGAAAAGAATGAGCCTTGGAAGGCATCCAAACTACTCAATCATCCTGACAGTTACGGAAGGCCAACTGCTGGAAAGGTTTTGCAAGACCTAAATGTAACTGTTCTAACAAGACGTGTATAAGCACGGTATGACACTCTGGCACAGAGCAGGCCACAACCTTTATGTGCCTAAGTATTACTTGCATATTGAGAAGGATACTTCCTTCTAGTCTGCCACTTTGTTTTGCTCTTTTTTTTTTTTTTTTTTTAAATCCCTTGAATTCCTGGTACCAGTGACACACTGAGCATTGATTCATTGATGAAGGAACTCAGGAATACATTACTGATTTATTTAAGGCACTGAGAGATGGTGACAGATCTGTGAAAGGAACTGACATCTTTCTGCTCTAGTTTTGCATGGAACACAAGCAAACTCTGCTTTTCCACGAATCCCAGTCTTAACTGCAAGCTTTTACCTTTTTTCAACTTTGTTCCTTCCTGCGATCCACCTAGCATATTTGTCCTTACAGAAGTGGAACTGATCATGGGAATTAGAGAGACTTCAGGCAGCTCAAGCAACTAAACAGATAAATAGATAAGATGAGCAGCCCGAAGAGCCACTGAGAACAAGTACCCTTAATGGGAACAAATACGGGCAAACAATACTCTGTAATTTCCATTAGCTCTGGGTCAGCACAGAATGGAGCATAATAAATGTCACATACAATTTATCAATGCCCAGCATTCACTTTACAGTACTTGAACATTAACACTGAATGTGCTTTTTAAAGTTTGTACAGAGCCTCAGAGAAGTTACCGAGTCGGCAAATAATGTAAGAGATACCATTAAATTACATAAACATTTGAATGTGTGTGCAAAACAGAGAACACAATAAACTACTCATATTCTCAGCAATTTTGCTGCCTGTTTAAGTGTTAAACACCAGGTCATGCTTTTGCAACAGAGATGCTCCACAATGACAATCCAGGGCCAAACACACTTCACCAGCTGCCAGCTTACCCTGTACAATGAGGGAGAGAAAGAGTGCTTCGGTCGTGACATCATAAATGAGGCTGTTCATTTACTGCTAATGGATCCATACATTGAAAAGAACATGCAAAAGCACAGTCTCTGCTTTTCAGAGGGTCAGCACAACCTGAAGACCTGTCCTCCTGTGCCCGGCTCTCATCTCTCTTTCACATAAAGTTTCCAAGGGAAAATAAAGTTATTGTGAAATGGTTTCCCTGAAGTGAAATGGAATCAAGATTTTGGAGTTTGACAAGCAAGGGCATATTACTGACAAAAGGCTGATACCCATTGAATAAGCTCTTGTTTTTTTAATCCAGAAGTGGTAATTGTTAGTTCATGAAGTATCTGAAAACAACAATTTAAGTTAGTTACCTTCACTCTGCTGCCTTGTGAATTTTTATGTTTGTTTGTTTGGGGTTTTTGCTTTGGTTTTTTTGGGTTTTTTAAAATATTCTTAAAAACTGGGATAGGATCCCAGAAGGTTTGCCTATGTTTTCTTTCCAGATTAACACACTGCTTGCAAACTAAGAGGACGATGCAGCCAGCCAACTTACTCTCTGATGTTTGCAGTTATCCTAAGCTGCCTACAACTCCAGAGGCAATCAGTCTTCATGATTCTTTATGAAAGCATTCAAAACATAAATTAATTGTAGATATTCTTTTTAATTTTATGAAAAAGAGTACCTACACTGTTCAGTATTCACACATACCCATATCTACTTTGAATAGGTAGAAATTTTTCCTTCCCTATACAAGGTCATCTTTTCAACTGCTTCTGTTTTAATTTTACCCACATTGAAGACCTAGAAAATCAAAAGAAGGGGGCAAGGGAGGAGGGAACACAGGTCGGATACGGATTAATTGTTTGCTGCTATTTTTCAGTGACAGAATTAAGGGAAATAAAGTAGAGTTCGTAAGAAGCCAGCCTCAAACAAGCAAGAGGAGGGAGCTGTAAGCTCTGAAACTTCTTGCCATGGGATACTTCAGGTGCCAAAAATGTAGATGGATTCAAAAAAAGCCAGGTAGATTCATGGATGACAAATCCACTGTTTGATATCCCAAAACACCTAGAAACCACCTTTGCCTCCAAGAGTCCATTAATTTCAACTTGGTAAAGCCTGAGAAAATGTTTCAAAGGACGTAGATGTCCTACTGTGTTTCACTTTCCCTTGTCTTTCTTGGCCACTTCAGTCAGATCTAACAGAGCTGCATTTGTTGTTACACAGATGTTTCACATTTTTTACCTCAGCATAAAGCCAAACTTAAAATACCAGGTCAGATAAAAAATATGATCTTACTGAAGGGATTTTTCCTATAGGTTATTTTGCTAAATAACTTTTCAATTCATCACAGCACAGAAAAGCTTCCTCCAAAAAAATCTCCTGCTGTGTGGGGACCTCTGAAGAGTCTGGCAGAAGAAACCAAGTCCCACAACCTC
>VZTA01017116.1:51251-73225 GCA_013398855.1 Mohoua ochrocephala
AGAGTCGTAGAGAGTGACTTCCCTTCCTGTGCTGTGGGGCCCTGATTATTCGCTTTAGAGGCCGTAAATCATACCTCTGAGGTCCACAGAGTGAAGGGTCGTAGATGCACAGGACCGAGCAACAAAAAGGCAAGAAGGTAGGCCATTCTCATCTGCCTGACTTTTTGGTGTGCTTGGTTTTTAGGACATTCATTACCGTGGATCCAGAAGGGTGAGGCAGTATTAGAGAGGCCTAACATTTCACCTGAGTTTCTGGGTTCACCTGGATTTAACTTCAATCATCCATGTACTGGATAGCATCCAAACCCCATGTCAGAACCCTTTGCAACTCTTAGGCCCTAGTGAGTCACCATATGGAGTTCCAAGCTTTTGGGCTACAAGATTTCTACATAAACAATTTAGTAATTAACTAATTAGTGGTGCAAATGCCTTACTGCGAGTCAAACCCACCGGTCTTCAGCAGTACGCACACAGCAGGAGATTTTATTGGAGGAAAGGATGGGAGGAAATGGCCTTAAGTTGTGCACGGGGAGGTGCAGACTCGACATCAGAAAAAAAGTTTTCACTGACAGAGTGGTCAGGCATTGAAATAAGTTGCCCAGGGAGACCGTGGAGTCACCATCTCTGGAAGTGTTCTAGCGTAGAAAGGATGAGATGGCCAAGGGTCAACAACACATTCTTTACTGTCACTTTGGCTATCCAGGTACTCATCTTCGTAGGGAGAAAGGAGCAAGACAGAGTACAGTTTTCAATGAGATTATAACTAGATTTATCAGTGCTCACATGACAACGCGATGACTCACATAAGTGAAGTATTTTGAGTTCACAGAGCAATTTCTCATTGGATTTCTGGATAGAATAAAACCCAGTGATTGCTATCTCTTCATTTAGGAATATGACCACTATTACGTGATCCAGTCTTATTAGGAGCCAGACTTGTCCATTTAGTATTCTTTTATTTTGCTAGGAAGAAATTGTTTTGGGTTGAGCTAGACTAATGCTTAAGCATCTGATTGTGTGGATAACTCACTCTGTGTAATGGCAATACATCACTCTATTTTCCCTGTAAATCTAGAAGTGCTGTTTGGAGCTAACACAGGTGAGCACTGAGGGCTGTTGCTGGAGATGGAGAAGATATGTTGAGTCATTAGTAACTCCAGGGTAAAAGGCTCGAGCAGCAATCTTCACAAAAATTCAGCTGGTCACACCAAAAGATAGTTTTTTTCTCTTGTCCAGCTTACCGTGAATACAGAAATCTTGATTTTCATTACTCTTCTTCTTACAGTTCCAGTTTTCTCAAGACAGGACTGAGTGATAGGACAAGGAGCCAAGAGTTAGAATTCCTCTGTACTATTTCTGGTCATTCTACTGACTTGTTAGAGGACATTCAGCAACAACAGATGTATCAAGATTGCGTGATGAGAAAAGCAAGAGATAGCGAGCTAGCACCAAGATTTTTAGGCCTGGAAACCACAGCTGGGAACTGAACCTCTGGCTAACACTCCTAAATTACAATATACAGATATTTCTACGTGGCACTATGCTAGATGGTCCATTTTCCTACAAGTCACACCATTCTGATGACACTTCCCTATTCATGGCTTCTTGTCAAGTTAAATTTATCCAAGTCAAGCACTTTCAGTCTTTGAACCTCCCATTGAGGAAGTGGAAATTATTATCAACATCATAAAATGAGTGGGTGCTGCTTAGACTGAGAATCAGCTCCTCAGAAAGTGGTTGCTAACAAAATAACAATGGAAAAAGAAGCGCTTGCCTTTCAAGTCAGCCTCTAATAGGAAGAGAAGCAGTCTGTAACAAAGGATAATTGTTACAGTTTGAATCCTAGAGAGGAAATTAAAAAGATTAATGGAACAAATAAGATTTTTCCTTTATCTTAGTACAATCTGAGTAACAATCCTGTCATTTTAATGAGCACCCTCCCTTTTAAGCAAAGGAGAAAAGCATAACTAAACAATGTAAAGAGACAATCTTGTTTAGAACTATGCAACACAGATAAGAAAATGCTGAATTGACCAGATGCGTCCACAATATTTGATTCAGCTCTTTAAATTTCTGTAGATATGGAAGCAGTGGGGTGAATACCGCAAGAATAAATTCACATAAACTGAGAGAAGACTGGCAAACATTGTTGGGAACTTAATCAATTAATGCTAGTAAACTGCTTTTCTGGTTTTAGGGGGATAATAGTCATAGTTAAGAAGAAATCTTGTGGGTGTCTTTTGACTGATTGGGAAAGGAGGAAAATGACACAATTATCTTAATCATGAAACTTTCTATTTTATGGGATTTTAAATAATTTTAAATAATTTTCATTTGTCTGTTGCTTTTCCAAATACGTGTTTCCAATATCTAGTGAGGTTAATATTTGTGGGAGGTGGAGTCTGTGGCCATGTAGACTAATTACAACAGAACAAGAGAGGCTGGAACATCATTTGAAACTGCCAGTTGTCCTTTTCTATTTAAAGACAGTGAATTATTTTGTTTAATGTTCTCCAATGCACATAAAAACAGTTCCTTAGCTTTTCTGAATGTAGTTCTTAATCCTGATTAAGTAAAATTCAAGAACTTACTTAGCAATCTTGTCTTTGTAAGTTTTACAAAAGTCTCATTTAAAGCTTTTACCCCAATCTCTTTCCAAAACATACTATTTTATTGTGGAAAGACAGCAGAAAATTAATTTATGGCCTATTATAAAAAAATATTTTTCCTGTTATTACAGCAGGCTGTCTTGTAGCATAGAAGCCTGTTTCTTGTCACTGACTAGAGATTCACTGTAGATCTCTCTAATCAACAGGAATCTGTCATTTTAATTGACAGTTCACTTAGGACTGGCAGTTATTAAAAGCAGACAGCTAAAACAGCTTAATAGTTACCTAGACCACAGCATCTCTTTTAGAACTGTAACCAGTATTTTAAAAAGTATTTAAATCAGAATAACAAACAAATCTGGACTAGTGTATAAAGCTGAATTTCAGAGAGGCTGTTGTCACCATTCTTTTACTGATGGAACAGACTCAGATGGTGGGAATATTCTGGTGGTGGGAAACCATCGTGGTTTGGGTTTGGTTCCTTCTCCAGCATCAGCTTTCAGCTTAACACTGACACTCCACTCCCGGGCACTAGCCCACAGCTCTTGATAGATCAGATAAAATGGCTTTAGATTCACCTTATTATTGGAACACCTTCATCAGATGCCTTAATCAGTGCAGTCTCTGTTTAGGCTGTCCAGGCCTATCAAGGAGCTCACGGTCCATGTTGAAGTTGAGTAACAACCCACAGGGCCAACTGCTGCTAATCCCAGAGCTCCATCCGTCTTTCTTAGTCGGGAGACTTGAGTGGAGTTGGGGTCGTAAGGGCGGGTTATGTCAAGATTAATGGTAACGTCTGTAATGATCTGTGGCTCCAGGATTTCCTTCTCCAGCATATCAAGATGATAAATAAGCTGAGGAATTCGTATCTAAGCTGTGCTATGGTTCTTCTTGAAAACAATTTACCATATTTTCAAAGCCTCTCCCTAGAACATGAAAGGAAATGGTATTCAGTGAAGAACAGCACCTCCTCAGTTATGTCAAAATAGTCTGTTTACATATGTATGATATAATCAAGATTTATTCTTTAAACACCAGGTACTGGGCTCAGTTAAAAAGTATTTCATATGCATGAAGCAGAGAACCTAACATGGTAAGCCTTCATTAGCACATAATGTTTTCAGTATCATTATCCCTTAGGATTAAAATTTACGTCATTATTTCACTCCTAATATTTCACTGACTTTTCTTTTCCTTTCATTTTGACAATTTCAGTACTCACTTTCTTTACAAAGTAGATCAATTAAATAGTTATAAGTTAGATTTAAAAATTGCCCGAGCTCACAGAAACGGATATTTTCATGAAAAAATAATTTGTACCTTAATCTTCTCTTTGGAAAGACAAATCTGTTCAGGTCTTGACAACACCTAGAAACATTCAGTATATCTCACTAATTGGATTCCGTTGAGTAAAAATCAGTACCTTTTTCACATAGTTTTATCAAGTTAGTATTTTGGCAATATCTTTGTATTTATCCACTACATAATTTCTTTCTGTTGCCCTTTAAGATCTTGATATTGGAAATCACAGTATACAGACTTGAATCCTAATTTATATAGAAAACCAAGTCATTTCTCAGAAAGGCAGAATTCCATTTTTGGGCCTTCTGTTTACGAGGAAATTATTCTGTTTGGCCCCCTAAAGGAAGCCAGGATTGCAACTTGCATGTTACCATGCACGTGATACCCTCAGTGTTTAACATCAGTCAGATGAGGCCACTTTTGGACTCTGTGACTCTGTCTAAGCAGAAGGGCCTTAGGAATAATCTAAGGCACAAAGGTAAGATCCTGCAGTCAATTCACTGCAAGGGCAAAGAGTGTTTCTACAGCACAGCCACAACGCTCCCACAGCTAAGCAGGGAAGAGGAGAAATGTGAATGTTTGTCTTTACTCATTAAGGGCTTTCAGCAGTCAGACCCCTGCTTCCCTGCAGGAACACTGGTATAACTTCATTGTCTACAGGTCTTCTTGTGCAAAATGAGGCTCTGCGTTTTCCTCTTCCAAGCAGTTTTTTTGGTTATTGTTGTAACTCCTGTGATATATTCAGGCAATTTCTCATGAATTATTGAGAGAGATGCTGCAACGGGGACAGCATCTCTAGAGAGGACGTTCTCTCCTGGGTCAAGTACCACTGTACTGGGGCCCATTCTCTTCCTGAGGACAGACAATCTTTCCTACTTCTGATTGCACAGATTCTTTACATCACTTCATTCATGTTCCTGACTGAGAAATGAGATTTAATTGCAGTAAGCACCCAGCTCCTGAGAAGATACATCACAGTCTGTTTCTTGTACAATTTGCTGTCTCCAAGCCTAAGCAGCAGAGTCCTGTTCCAGAAATACATTTCTAGGCACCACCTTCACACTAAAAAACCTGCACTTTGTGTCTCTTTCTCAGCTGGCTATGTGGTTTTGCAGTTTCTTTTGACAGTGTTTCTTGGACCTCTCACCACTCCCAGAGTAAGTGCCTTGTACCCCAGGAAAAGTCTTTGCTCAGGCACAAATTGTGTTACCAAATGGTTATGAAGCCAGGCTGAAGAAGCTATTGTAAAAAGAAGAAAGATCTATAGCTGCAGCAGGAGACATGACACAGTGGTGATACACAAAATTGAAACCTCCGTAGATAAAAGGCAAGAACTTATAAAACAGCCAAGTGTGTTGTGGCACACACCAATTTTAGAATAATTTTTATCAGCCATTCACTTGAAATACTTTCAACTCGTTTGGCAGTCTAATTCTTCTACGCCTCAGTGCAAATCTCTTGAATGCCATTAGCATTATTCAACATTCTGCATCTAATTTATTGAGCTTCTTTGCTATGGGATATTAAACAAAATAATCATGCATTAGGCATAATTAGAACGTGACTAAATTAATTTCTGTAATGCTGATTATAATGGATAACTGCAAAAGTGATTCACACCTCTGTGCTGCAGAACCAATATGAGGCTTAAGTCAGCTCGCAGTATAAAGGGTACATGGCACATAGACTGCCATGAACAAGCACCATAATTTGCAAAATATTAACTGAAAGCATGCCTGTTGACTTTCAGAGTAGCAATTTACAGTGTTTCATAATAGACTATGATAATGTAATCACAGACTGCTGTAATTGCACTGAATTTGATCATTGAATTCATGGCTCTTCCTTTGTGCACCAACCAGCCATTTCATCCTAGAAGGCAACCACCTTGGGCAAGCACGATTTGCCCTCGTGACTCTCTGCTGGTTGTTCATCATCATCTTTCCCTTTGTGCACCGGAGATGGATTCCAAAGGCACGTGCAGCACGTGCCCCGTGACTGTTTTGGAGACTGAGGGAAGTTCGATGAACCAACAGTTCCCCGTTTCGTCCGCTTCACCTCCGTTAGAAATGGGCACAACAGCCTCAGCCCCGTTGCCAGGGACGTCCTCGATGCCGAGGCTGTGACAGGCAGCGGTAGGCAGCGCTGTCACATCGGACAGCATTTGTGCACAAGCCCTGTGCGGCCCCACGGTTACAAGGCGACTTCAGAGCTCTGCACTCTAAAGCATCTAACCCATTTCTCCCCCATTGCTGGCAACTCCTTTCCCTCAGAGAGGATGCTGATACACACTGAAAACGGAAGCAGGCTTTGCCTGTGGAGACTGAAGCAAAAAAAAAAAGTATCAAGTATTTCTGCCCTTTCCATATGCACCAGTGGGTTGTCATCCTCACCCACCAACACAAAGGGAGCTGCAGGGATTTCTGTACAGATGGTGCTGTTTACTCTAGCACCATGAATAAACCATCTCAATTAAGCACTGATGTAAGCACTGCTGAAATAGCTTACATTTGTCTTGATTCTGTTGAAATGTAATTCTTCAAAGAGAACTGGGCAGTCATCCCTCACACTTTCATCAACCCAAGCAATGGGCAAACACAAAGGTTAATCACAAATGTGAAGAACAACCAGCTGCACAACCCTGTGTGATCAAACCTGATGTTCAACAAAATATGTAACCCGACAGACTCTGAAAACACATTTACCTGGGCTTTAACCTTTGCTCCAGAGGACCTAGGAGGGACATGTTGCATTACAGCAGGCTGGTGACTTTTCAGTTCCACCCGTGCCAAACAGATGGAACATTTCCAGAGCAGCAGGAACATCACTGGTTTTAAGAAAATAATGTCATGACTACATTTTTTTCAGTGAGCTATACTTACAAAATCCTTTTGAGGCATGTGAATCTGAACAACCCTCAAGAAGTGTTTGGAGTGCTAATGGATGGGACGAGTTGCTAAATTCATGTCTCATTCTGAGACCAACACTGGGCAACTTGAGAGACAGTAAGCGATAGATCTTCAGCTGTGTAGCTACAAGGCAACTCTCAGCTTGGCTACAGGCTAACACAGGGTGAAGGAATCCTCTGGACCTAAGTTAAGTAGGTGAATTTCTTTTTATTTCCATAGCCCCTACAAAAATAGCAACTGAGTGAGGGTCCTACAAGTATTTCATTCTACCTTATTCCGACTTATTCTAAGGGTGATTTCAGCTAACTGCAAATCACCAAAGTGGTCTGATCCTTCAGGGTGAGCACCCTCAAAACCCTGTCATAATCTAACACTCGTAGAGCCAGCACGTCTTCTAACACACTGGATAGTCAGGGAAGGAGTATGTAATTCCATTTAGCCACATGAACAAGTCACAAACCAGCAGTGCATACATCAGTGGAGGAAAGTAATTTTTCAGAGACTGCTACCAAACAGCAAAGCTCTGTAATGTGCAAGAAGCGTCAGAGAGCTCATTTAAGCCTTCTGGGGAACACAGAATCTTAGAATAGAACACATAACAGCCAGGTAGAAAAATCTTAGTTATTTCATCTTTCATTATTCTTTCCTCAATTCACCACTGCCTCACAAAAAGAAAAGCATAGGTGTTAAGGACATTTAATGACAGCGTTTTGGTCTCCTCTAACACATACTGCAAACACAACAAAAAGTAACGGATGCCAGTTCTTGCACTGGCATCAAATAAGATACTGATTGGATTCCTCATCTCTAAAAAGGTAAATAATTTTTATTAAAAGACAATTTTTCATAAAACAAGTAATTCTTAAGATACAAATGGTGATGTGCTAAGAAGATTAACATACCATGGTCAGGAAACATCAGCTGATGCCAACAGACAACAAGAGAAACCACTTATAATATATTAGTGATCTTTAAACAATGCTAAACTCCTTCAACACAGACCATGAACTGAGCTCAAACATACCAACAAATACCCTGCCTTCTCTAATTCACAGAATGCAAGTATCTTCCAGTTTCCTCACTCTGGGACTACAACACTTGCAGTATGACAATTTGCACAGATGTGAGCTCTAACTTTTTTTTTTTAAGAAGTAAGAGTTAAATTTGAAATAATTTCAATTAACTCCAACAAGAGGTTGGAGTGCTTCGAGTCAGAGGTCTATGCTGGCTACTGAACAATGCAGCCAATGTAAACATTTGCATCTCTTTATTCTCTCTTCATGTTTGCATGCATCTCCTCATAATACCTCTATTTTCACTGGAAAGAAAAAGGAAAACAAAGACTGCCAGGACTGAAGGTTTCTTATGGTTCAGAGAAGAGCAAAATTCACTGTGCAGAGTCGGAATCCACTCAGCAGCAAATTCAGGTAGCAAGGCCCAACGAGCTGGCTTAGAGTCAAAACAACCACGAGTACCAAATCTGTTTGGAAAAAATAACAGTCAAAAGAAAACCGTGGAAGTACTGAGACCTAACTTGACAGGACTGCTGTGTGCAGGAGTTGCTAAGAGCAGCAGCTGCACTCAGGAGCCAAAAGAGCTGAGAAAATCATGGTGAAAAGGAAGCACAGGAAGAGAGGCAGGCACAGGCTTGAGAGGAAGCTGAAAGGAGTGCTGTGACACACAATAACATGGAGAATTCTAACAGCAAGCTGCTACTCAGAGCTATCTTAAGATGGGCTTGGCATTGTGTAAGAATGGTAAAATCCTCAGTAGCTGCCCTGCTTGCAAAAAACCCCAGAGTTAACAACTATATCCCTTAATCCACCTAGAAATTTTTCCACATCCTATTGTATATGCCATTACAAAAGCACCAGGCTAAAGTGAGTTCTTATGGGCAACACAAAGCCCAAATTATCAAATTCCGTTGTCATGTGTGTTACCACTTGTAATCAACAATTTTTGACTAGTATCACAAAATACTGTCCTTCACCTTGTCTCAGGCGAAGGAATAATATGGGAAATAGCAGGTGAAATATCTACTTTCATCCACTAGCAGGAGGAAATTATTTTTTATTATTTTATTTATTTAGTAAAAAGGACAAAATAGACCAAGAACAAGGAGCAATCAGAACTATTGGTGGAAGACTCTACAGCTATAATAGTAGTAAAACACCCCTGAAATGGCAGTGACAAGTAGAAATGTTGAGAAAAAGACAAGAGAATAAAGGAGGTGAAATATCACTCAGATCTAAATACTGCTTTCTGAAGGAAGTTATTGAAGTGTACCAGGTGGACTTAAAACACATCTGTGTATGATATAAGAAACTGCATTAAACACATTTAATGAGGTCATACAGACTATAAATAGTATGTCAGCTGTGTTATACACACATCATTCACAAAAACTACCCTGATGTTTCTGTTCTAAGAAGAATCGCCTGTTTGGCAGAGTATGTCTTTTTTCTTATGATTACATCAAGCAGACCATGAAAACAGGAGGAGAAAAAAAACCCTCTACTCTACAATCCTTGCAGGTTTTGTAGACAAATCTTGTACATCCAGATTTAAACATCTGTGCCCAGAAAGCGTTCTTGGATATCAGTGAAAAAACAGACACGTGCACTCAGCAAAATGAAGTACGTCCTTCACGAGCAGAAACTCTTTCAACACTGCTCTGTGGCAGAGTCTGTGAAGCATGAAGACTAGAGTGCAATTGATATTTCTCACATTCAAGGAGGGGCATACAACATTAGAAGATAGGAGATCTGGAGTATATAAACAGAAATACATTATTCCCGTTAATTAAATTGTAGGCCCCATTACTACAGGATATTGTGAAGGATAAATGGGTTCTAAAAGAGATTAGATGAACTCACAGAGAACAAAAGGTCTGTCACAGAACATTAAACACAACTGTCAGGCTACAGCTGGGTCACAGAGTATCTAATTGCTGTCTGCTGAAAGGTGCTGTGATGTGCTTGAGAAAGGATCACTTTGTACACAGCCAGGCTGCCGTACCGCATCTCTTCCTTCCTCCAGCTGGAGACAGAATACTGGGCTTGACAGACCCTTACTCTGATTCAAGATGAAAGTTCTTTATCCACTCTTCCTTCTTCCACTGAGGCAGGTCTGCAAATACTGCCTTATTAACCTTTGAACATTTCGCCTTTGTTCAAAAAAAAAATGATTCTGTAAGATCTTCTAAAGGAGTTACAGTAAGGCCTGCAAGCTGAGAGGCTCATTATATATTACATTGACATTTAAGGGATTTTGGACTGCTTCAGATCAATCCAATAAGGATTGTTAAAAACCATATCACCAGAAACTAATAATTCTGTGGTACAAAGGATTTTCTTAAATCTCAGTAACAAACTTCATAAGAAACCTCAGGTACACATGATGGCTTTAGACTCAAGGACAGTAGGTTCAGAATGGATATTAACAAGAAATTCTTCCCTTTCAGGATGGTGAGACACTGGGACAGGTTGCCCAGAGAAGCTGTGGATGCCCCACCCCTGGACGTGCCCAAGGTCAGGTTGGAAGGGGCCCTGAGCAACCTGGTCTAGTGAAAGGTGCTCCTGCCCACGGCAGGGGATTGGAAGTAGATGATCTTTAAGGTCCCTTTCAACCCAAACCATTCTACTGTTGCCTGATTCTATGTTTGCAGATAACCTGTTCCAGGGCGCACAACTAAAAGGAGTTCTACAATGTGATGGCATGAAAAAAAAAATCAGATATACAGTACAACTAACCCACACTATTATTGCTTCAGTCTTCTGCCAAATGTAATGAACCACCTCTCAAGTTTTCTCATTGAAATTGCATATATTTGTATTAGTTACTCTGTTGGTCTGTTTATGTACCTTGAGCATGTGAAAAACAGCAAAGGCCTTGTTCAGGAGATTCTTCTGGGAGGAAGACTCTCAAACAGCACAGTTCAAGTTAATTTCACTCATGAGGTCCCAAACAATGCCTAAATCTTATTGTTTGAAATCTAAATGTCAATTTGTAAAAAAACTCCATATGATTCAATTAAAAATTCCCCAAAACGCAGCTTTTTTTCCAGTAATTTTTTCTCCTTAAGAAAAGATACAATTTGCATATGAAGTTGCAGCTCCCAAAAATCTGGTTTTGTTTGTTTAGGATGGTGCTTGGGTTTTTGGGGTTTTTTTGAAGTTCAATCATTTTTAGTACAGCTGGAAATCTTTGCCTTCAGAAATAGACGTCTGCAAAAGTGAGAGCTGATTTTTACAAACAGCATAAGAAAAGAGCTCTAATTGCAGAGGAACGCAATTTTTAGTTTAATTTGCTTTAATGTTCATAAAGTGTTAAAAATTCAGACTTTTTGTTTTATTTTTGCATCAACAATGACTTTATTAAGAAAAATATAGGTTTTGGTCTCCTGCGTGGAAGTTACATTCCCACTTCTTTATTTTCCCCGCAAGTCAGTTTTTCATTGTGAACTACGTTTTACGTAGCCACAGAATCGGAGAATCATTGAATGGCTTGGGTTGGAAGGAACTTTAAAGATCATCTAGTTTCAACCCCCTGCCATGGGCAGGGGCACCTTCCACAAGGCCAGGTTGCTCAGGGCCTTGAATCCGAAATGTCTGTCCATTGACAGCGCAGCCCAACACAACAAATACTTTAGCTGCACATAGTAATTTTCTCTCCAAGTGAAGTGAACAAAAATAGGCAGTTATGCATGTTCTAAAATACTATGCCATATGTAAATGTATAAAATACAGCACCAGAAGAAGCACTGGAATGGGAAGGTGCAATCACCATCTCTGGAAATATTGAAAAATTGAGAAGTCTGGCACTTAGTGATATGGCTTAGTGGACATGGTGGTATTCAGTAGAAGGGTTGGACTTGATGGTCTTGGAGGTCTTTTCCAACCTTAACGATTCTACAATTCCAAGACCCAGTATGACTTTTGGAATCTAGTATTTTTGGTAATAAATTGTACTATTACTCTGAGGGAAATCTCATACAGACAAAACCCTGAAGTATTTTACAGCAAAGCACTTTTCATGTATGTTAAAACACACAGACTCTGATTGAAGAGAGCCTGCAAGTGAATCCAAGTTTCCTCAAGTTGCATTGACAATTTGGATAATTCTTCCAAGAGTTTGGGCTCCGATGAGAGAATCTTAAGATGTAACTGAAAATGAAAACAAGCAGTTAGTGAAACAAATACAAATAACAAAAAAAATTAAAAGACTCTTTTTCCCATTCAATTCCCATACTTTGCTTTCAGGAAATGTCCCAAGTAAGGAAAGCACTCTTTTCCTTCAATTAATTTCCTCTATTTAATACTGCCTCCCTTTTGCTAGTCTCTACAAGCCATTTTTCATGTACTAGGCGGGATAAGGCAGCAGAATGTCTTAAATATGCTGTATTTTCACTAGATCATCTTCAGGCAAGGCTGCCGAATCTATCCTCATCGCACACTTCCCTAGAGGGCAACTTTCTCCACTTTCTGACCTGCATCACAAATTCCTCTTTAGGCTAGAAAGGCTAGACAGATGTGCAAAGGTCAATCAGGATTATTATTTTAATTATCCATGTTGCATACATCAAGAGGAATGATGCCAGCACACTCTGAAGTGATAGAGATGGATGATGTCTCCTTACGTGACCAACAGTAACCTTGTTAAAGCAGAAGGAAGAGAAACCTTCTGATCTTGTAGCAATTATTACCACTTAATGGACGGAATCGTTATTTTCCAGGCTACAGTTTAAAACTAGGAGTCTTGATATTCAGCTTTAGTCTGAAAGACAGTAGGTTCAGATTGGACATTAGATAAAATTCTTTACTGTGAATGTGGTGAGGCACTAGAACAGGCTACCCAGAGAAGCTGTGGATGCCCTGGTATTACACGTCTGAATGCTTATAACAATGTTTTCCAAGTAAAGTGCTATTCATTGCTTTCACGTGGTTTCATAAACCAGAGTATCTTAAGCACTCATACATAAGAAGGGTTTCAAACTTCTGCAGAACCACTTTGTCTCAAAGAGTAACTGCTACTGTGTTTCAGTACAATAACTTTCAATAACTTACACGCACCCTGGAATAATTTCATTAACTCTGTGAGACCCAACAGGTAACACAAGAAAGGCAGCCCACTGACATGGAAAGTAGGTCAGCCTTGCAATGCCTAGTGAAAAATCCAACAGAATGTCCAATTTACTTCCCAACCCTTGTGCATTAAATTCTTTGCTTACTTAAGACATAGCATACCTTCGTTTAACAATTAACAACCACTAAGAAGTTAAGTATGCAACAAAAAAATAAAACCAATTCTAAGTAAGGAATACTAGAACAAAACCTGTCTGGTAGGGGCCTCTTCACAACATCTTTTGTTTTGCAAATTTTTCTTGACTGTCACCAAAGGAGTTGCCAAATCATCCAATACATCCAGTTAGACATTTTAAAACCATTCTCAACCAAAATCACTTCAGATAATTCAAGGAGACAATTCCTACCTTTTTATTGCACAACCGTAATTCTAAATACGACTAACATAAAATTTTATAACAAAATTGTTACCTTTAAAAATAGCGCCAGGTATGCCTGAGCAAGTTCAAAGTTGTACTTCTTGTTCAGCATCATCCCAATCATCCTCAGAAAGCTCAGCATCACCTCCATCGAGCCACCACCTTCAGGGGCCAAACCCCTGAGCTCTATCTCAATACTAGATGGCCCCAAGCTTTTCAGTAAGTCAAGTGGAGCTTTATCTGTGTTAGAACATTGAGGGACACATTGTCAGTAACATCTGCAGAACAGAATCTTACAGATCCTTCATAAGATAGGCTTATTCTAAAATTCTTAAGCAACGACTACGAATTTCAAGTTTTTACAGATTCCTTGATATTTCGTTTTCAACGAAATGTCTTTCTGTCTTTAATTTACTGTCCCACCACATACTAGGAGTTCGGATGCATTTTAAGTTCACATTGAAAAATACAAGTAACATCTTTGTATTTGGTTCACTTTTTTTTCCTTTTCTGTCTTCTAAGTTAAACAAAATTTCTAAGTAACCACATAACATTGTCATTTCACATCTCTTGGCAGAAAGAATGTACATACTTGAGATTTCGAGCTGTTAACTGTGAATATACTCTGAAAGACAGAGAGCACTACTTTTACTAGGCATTTTTACTCTAGTTGACATTAAGCAAAACTAGAGATCTTCTGGTGCATCTAACATAATTACTACTCTTGTTAAGTGAATGCCTTATGCTTTTCCTGGAACCTGGAGGGTGCTGGGGGAAAATATTTTCCATAGTAGAAATACATGCAACTTACAAACTTTCCTCCTCTTCATATGTGTTCCTTCTCATGATTTCTACCATCCTACCTGATGGCCTATGAGGATTCCATCCCTTTGCTTTAAAAATGGAGCAGCAAAAATATGTTTGGTTGCAAATGCAACTGATAGTTATAGCATTTTTAAAATGTATTCTGATTACTATTTCTTTTGCTAAGAAGTTGCTAAGATGACCAACTTCATGGAAGCTAATGGTATGAGACACTGGCTAATATCCCTTAGGTGGCATAAGTCGATATTTGATCGCTACAAAAATCATTAGCTGATTAACTGATTAACTGATTTTAACAGTACTAAACAGATGCATTAAATATCTTATTTTATGACATTAAACAAACGAAGCTTGGAACGTGTTCTGAAGTTGATACACATACAACACGGAAAAGGTTGAAGCTCAGTCCATGCTCCACAGTCCTGACCTGAGGTGTGAAACCACTTCCATCCCAACAGTAAACCAGGATGGTTTCCAGCATGATTCTCTTTATTTGCCTGGTCCTTCACCTTCAGAAGAGATGGCTGTAATCTAGCAAGCAAAGAGCCGTGTTCCCCATCAGCAGCTTCCCCAGCCAGGATCGCCAGGCTCCCTGGATTGTGGCTGTGGCACAGACCCTGGAGCACACCTGCCTTACAGCAGAGGTAGCCTGAGGCACATGTCCACTACCACAGTGCATCAGAGTGCACTTTCTCCCTGGTACAGCCAGCCTCCAGATGCTTGGCAAGGTTTTTAAACAGTCACCTCTTCTCTGAGTGGCTCTGAAGCAGTTTAATAGAATACTGTCAATCAAAATACTAAAAATACAGCATAAGAACACACACCATTTGTGACAGATAATAAAGTTCTGCACACAAAATGTTTTAAGTGCACTTGAGTAAGCTGGTCATCTCAAAAATGTTTAAGCAGGGGTAGAAGAATTCCCAACAGAACTGCTTTGTGGACAAGCTACTGTCCATTTACACTTCCAAGTCAGCTAAATTAGCAATCGTTTGCAAAAATCTGAGTTTCAATGATTCTGCAGCAGCACAACATAAACACGAAAAACAGCTGGTACATTCCCCAGGTCGTTTAAGTGATTGAATTTCAAAATGAACTGAATGTTCAAATAAATCCAACACCTTATTTTTGTATCATTTATTTCTTCTTAAGCGTTAAATTATAAGGCAATGAATTAACACTGTAAGTTTGCTGAATGTCTGGTGAAGTAGCCCTTGAAAGGAGAACTCGATAGGCACATTATGCTTTTCATGTTCCAGAGAATCACCAGACTATTCCTTACCAAATCAATCCCTTCCTTCCTTCCTTTCCCTACAAATAATACATAGCACCTTTCTGGGTGAGATCATCACAGTTTTCAAAAAAAGTTAATGATCTTAGGAACACAACCTTCTTTCTCCATAAGGGTTTCAGCAGAATTGGGTTCCATGCTGCAGACAAGCTGCAGCACCAATGGATCTGTGATATAGTCTGGCTGCATATTAAGTAATTTTCTTTGCCTTTTCTACTGTACTATGCATATTTTTTTCCTCATGTCTGCTACAATCCTGACACTAGAAATCACAGATATATCAAAATAAAAGCAGCATTAACATTTTTTGTGAAATACTTTGTTAACTTACATTTGTTGGTGCTCAGGGCTTCTTCAAGGTGAATGTAGAAATCAGATTTCTGTGCCAGTACTCCAAAGTTTACTACCTTCGACTAGACCACAAAAGCATAACAGTGTGCACATGAATATGCAAACACATTTTTACAACTCAATTAGATCATGTTCCTACTGACAGATTAAGACTTTGAGAAATAAAGGAATAACGTAGTGAGTTAAAACTGGTACTTTAAAGCCCAGTGATTTAACTCAATACTAAAAAGCATTTAAGATTTCTTTTAAAACACACTACATAAACACAATTACATTGATTCTTGTTTCTACCTGTGTATCATTTTCCTCCTCTGGTGGGACGTATCGGGGTATAAGACCAGGAACTGTTGGGATGAAGAAAGGTGCCGACTTCGGAACTTTTGGTGGCTCTCTTGGTTTATTTTTTTTCTGTTAATTAGATATTTGAATTTAAATCATTATCATCATAGTAAGAGCACGTGGGAATATTTTGTTTGTCAACAGGTTTATTTTTAAAATACTGTGAGAACTCTAAAGACTAACTGAAAAGTAAGTAGACAGGTAAAATCTTTCACCACTAATTATGAAGCTACCGTTTAGCAGAAAAACAGCCCCTCTCCCAAACCCTAGGAACTGTGAAAAGCACCGCATAGACTTTTACTGCAAAATCTTGAAAAATGCCTGAAAAGCAGGATCAAGTTTCAGGAATACGTGATGTATTTCACAGAAATAGGGCAAATATATCTGGATGTATGCTATTTTTCGCACAGTTTCAGTACCTTGATGATATCAAGGTTGAGGAGATTTTTCCACCTTGATTCCGGTAACAAGGAAAGGGTCACCAGCTGCTCTTCCAATTGCTCCGGTGAGACATATTCTATCATTTCATCACATGGCTCTTCATCTCCTGACACATCCACATCTTGAAGAAACAGATATCTTTTATGAACACTCATACTCCACATTCATTTTTTTAAAAAATCAAGCCCAACACTTTTATTTATTTAGCAATTTTTGAATAACAAATGCATAATGGTTATAGACATAGGTGCTAACCTAACATAGAGCTGAAAAGCTACAGAAACAACCTATATTAGCCTTATGAAATATTAAATAATTTTAAAAGATTATAGCTAAGATGCAGAACTGAATAACCAAAATTTTAAAGACTGATAAGATTTGTCTACTTTGGCTGAAGTTACATAAAAGCAATTTATAGAATTCTTAGAGAAAACAAAATTTTGACAACAATCCATTGTTCTAACTCTTTAACTATATACACAGTAATTTTAGTTTTAAGTTACAAAGCTGTGAAACCTTTGCATTTAAATCCTTGCACCATATTCGCTACCTCACCACAACCTCTTCACAGGTATGACTGAAGTGGCACATAAAAACGAAGAAAATCTCAACATTAAAGCACAACATCCCACAAGAAAAGTTATAACTCAATTTTCTCTTGATTTCCTGTGTGGTCTAGACCAAATATGTCTACTTTCCCTTCTTTTTGCTAAATATTACTTGGCTAAAACAATGAATCTAATAGACAAGCCTGAAACAACAAAGGAATGTAACCCCTTAAGAGCCCTTAGCATCTAAACAGGAACTTTACATTTGCTGAAGACAGAAAGTGAATTAAAGCTTTTAGCCAGAATCAGGATAAAAACACTCAAAGCTCTGGGATGAATTCCCATCTCCCTAATTTAAGTATGTAAAACAAGTGTGTGCTTGCTAAAGCAGCATCATGAAGTATGTTCTAGGGGCCAGTAGCTTTTCTAGTGTAGTGTTTCTAGTAGCTTTTCCTCCAGATGGAGATGCAAATGCAGGCACTCTAAACTTGGGCAGACAAGATCTCCATCTAGAGGACTTCTGAAGTACAATCATTTCTACTAATTTAGCAAAAAATTCCACTTAGGCCTTTCTTGCACTGGGCACAGGCACACGGCAGGCCAGCTGAACCCAAGTCTCTTGCCAACAAGACAACAGCAATGAATCTATGGCATACAAGCAGGGAAACAAACTGCAAGGGGAAAATAAAACACATTTTCACCTGAGGATTACCTTGCATGGGGCAGGTGCTGGGGAGTGTCACCAGAGAAGGTTCATAATCTGCAGGAAGGGGCCGTAATGACACAAGTGAATACAAAGAGCGGTTTGACCTGAAAAAATAAGACAGGCATTTTAAAAGCCATCTCCAGATGAAGGGGAACAACTACTTCAGACATAATTTATACTGCAGTCTAATACTGCTGCAGCATGGCAATTCACCAGGCTCTATTCAAGATAAGTTCTCCTCATCTACCAGATAAGCAGGAAATGAAGTGTGGCAATAGACTCACTTGAACATTTGAAATATAAATGTTATGTTCAAGTATTATTGCCAAGAACATAATAATAATAGGCTGCAGGACCTCAATGTTCTTCTTGAAGTGAGAGGGCCAGAACTGAACGCATTATTTTTAAGTGTGACCTCACCGGTGCCCAGTGCAGGGGGAATAACTGCCCTGGTCCTGCTGGCCAAAAAAATATTTACCTGTGCCAGTGTTCCACCACCCTCACAATGGAACGTTTCTTTCCAATGTGTAATCCAAACCTATCTTCTTTCAGTTTGAAGTCATTCCCCCTTTTCCTGTCACTCCAGCCCTTTGTCCAAAGTCCCTCCCCAGCTCTCCTGAAGCCCCTTTAGGCACTGGAAGGGGCTCTAAGGTCTCCCCAGAGCCTTCTCCAGGCTGAATATTATGCACAACACATTATGCAAACAGAAATTGTTCATCCTGCTTTCACGGAATTTTGGGATAATAGTAAATTTTCTTCAGGTTTGAAACATGCACACAAATAATTCTGGCAAATTTCTTCTTTGGTCAATATAAATTAGGGCTAGGTAAAAACATCTGTCATTATTCACATGGAAGCACTTTGACTTAACCATAGGAAGGCCCAACAACTGAACACTCCTCAGGCAAAACTACAGTCAACATATATAACCTGAAATAATCCGTCAACTGAATGGGAAAAAGATCCAAACCACTTTAACACAGTGTGTTACTTCAGTACTGGACCTGAACAGCCATTTGCTTAAAAGCTTTAACAGGAGGAAACTGTGCTAAATCACATTTTACCCTCTGTGCTCATTTATCGCTAATAAAGACAAATAATCACAACTTTCATATACTGCTCAGAAGTCTCAGACAACACTGTACAGCAGGACAAGAAAAGCACTTCAGAAAAAAACACTATTTGAACAAAGATATTTCAAAGCAGGGGGGGAAATGGAGTCCAGGAAAAACTTTAGGTATGGCATAACAGGAATTCTTAAGAGTAAGAAACATTTAGAAAAAAAGAGACCATTTAACTATCAGAATAAACGTTTTAACTGCATCAAATTTTTAAATTTCATGACTTACGAATCAGAGCAATACAGAACATCTGTCTTAATTAGAACCAGAGAACACAAAACACTGGAGATGATACTTCACAGGGCAATTCTCTATTTGCAATATAGGTGATTATAAGAACTCCTTCCCATCCTAAATTCTGTGTAGAAACAGACTACATACTCACCACAAATAAATTCCAAGATCATCCACATGTGCTGAAGCCAGAAAATCTCCTGTAGGGGACATAGTAAGGCTCACGGCTGCAGAGTCTACCAAAAAACAATCTATGAGGCTATGGAAAAAAAAAACACAACAGAGAAATTATCAGCAAAATAAACTTGTTTATCTACACATTTCTGAATTACAGCTGAATGCAAACAGGCCACTGGAAGTATGGACACAAAGCACGGTAGTAACAGTATCCAAATCTATCATGTAAACGTAGCAAGTGAACAGCACTGTGCAACAAACCACTTGTCTCTACAAAATTCTGGATAAAGCTGGCACCTCCTTACATATCCACACCCTGGGGAATATGTGATGAACCATTCAACTCCTTGTGCCTAACACAAACCTTCCTAGTGGCCATAAATTCTGTACTTCCAGTCGGTCCCAGTTGCTCAGACTGATAATTCCCTCTCTCAGCACACTTCATAAACACCTTGTTAACACCAGCACCTAATGTTTCTCAAATAAAGTATGAACTGTACAATGTGAAGTTTGATTATCTGCAACAGTTTTGGCATTACCATACCATCAGCCTGATAAACCATTCCTTGATCATTGTTTTCACGACTGCAGAAAATCCAAACAAATACCATGTAAAGACAAAATACTCATTATGCGACTGTTTTAACAATGAGACATTTCAGTTCTGGATGATGCACTCCCTAGAAGACTTCCACTCAAGCCCAGGTTCACAGCATTGCTCGTCATTTGTTGAAATATAAATTTTAGTTACTTCAAATTTTAAGTAAAAGTTGAATTTGACAACTAGTTCAACCAAGAGAAACAAAAAGAACAAATGAAGAGTGTGAGAATACTTTGTTCTTGTTTACAGCTCTACAGCCCTGTTCTCTTCACTAATGATAGAAAAAATATTGATGTAACACAGCAGTTTAAAACACAAAATCTTGTGGGCATATACTTCCTCAGATACTGAGCATACCTGTGATGAGCGTGAGAGAGTGTGTCAAAAATAAAAGCCTTTTTTCCCTGAATGGAGTGTTTTATTCTCTCTGTATGTTCTTGGACACATGTTGCAAATCTCAGGTAAGAAAAACATCATTCGTCACTTTCAGTACAAACACTAAACCCATAAATCCCAAACTTATATCAGATACATTTTGTACATGGTGCACAATGGTGAGAAAAATTTACCCTAGATACTTTTTCTTAGTTTCAAATCCATCCTTTTATCACAATCCTTATCTGTAGCTGAGAAATTCTGTTCAATAAATCAACCACAAGTAACTCCAAAACAAATTTAACAAGAAATTAAGTTTTTCTACTGACTGAACTTCAATTATGATTAAAATCACAGGCTTGGGGGAAGGAGGGATCAATCTACTACAGGAAATAAGACGTGCTTGTAATTTTTACACAAAAAACTAAATGAATCCTACCAGGAGGCTGAAGGCATCTACCTTTATGCTTCCTGCCTAACTGCAAAACACAAACAATGCAAAGTACAGAACTGCTGAGCTCCCATTTAACAGGTCTCTCATGCTGTTTTTTCTCAAGTGCTCCATCCAAACTATGAATAGTCAGCTTGTATCCCTGATTCCTTCATTTGTCTATGCAAGCTGCACAGCAGAAAGAAACATCTGCATAATGCCAGGGTTCCTGCTTATAACTTTCTTTACACAAACTGGTAATTTTTTCCCAGTTTTCAAAAAGCCCTACATCAAAAACACGCACCAGGAAGACTTACATTACATTACATTACATAAGAACAGTTAAGCACCACTCCCAAGTGAAAACAGATGTCCGGTTAATAGATGTCAGACCATTTATTAAAGTCAGTTGGTAATTTTCGTAACTGTTGGATTCTAGAAACATGTTTTCCATCTTTTTATAAGAACAATATCAAAGCTGAGGGTCTAGAACACACAGCTCATGAGATGTTTCTTTTATTTATGAGGTAAAGCAAGCATCAGACCTTTAATTTAAAGCTGTTCCTCCTTTTCAATACATTCCTCTGCCTATAGTTATGGGAAAACCTTGCCTTTATATACTGGAAGAATAATTTAACCTAATTACTTTTAAAACCAGGGTTTGTCACGTACCTGCCTAGATTTCAGCTTGACCCGAATTTCAGAGACAAGAGACAAAATATTTAATTTTTTTTACATGTAAAAGAGAACTACTGTCAGACTGCTTTTAAAAACATCATGAATAGGTTCTTACTGCAAAGTATTATGTTGTTAAAGAAATGAAAAATAGAAGAAACTGATATTAACTGATGCTGCAATTTTTGGTAGACATATTACTTTGCAAGGGAAAGAGTGCTAGAAAGACGAAGACCAGAGTGCTAATTTCCTTCCCATTTATACTGGAAAGAAGACACTTAATGTCCATCCTGCCCTATTTCAGACTAGAACATAGTCTATTTTAGACTATGCAAGAACAGGACAATTGTTTGTTGAGATGCCATGCACTTTTGATAATAAAATGAGAACTTTTACAGTATACAAAATTATTTACCAAACCACGTCAACAAAAATAATCAACCCAAATGAAACCTTTCAGCTCCAGGCACAACCACCAGAGCTGCACACTGCACGGCACTACCTTAAATTACTAATTAAAAAAAAAAAAAAACTATCT
>VZTA01017117.1:0-18092 GCA_013398855.1 Mohoua ochrocephala
CAGCTCTGGGACCACCAACATAATAGAGCAAGTCCAGAGGAGGGCTACAAAGATGATCAGAAGGCTGGAGCACTTCTCCTATGACTTTTTACAAGAGCGTGTAGTGATAGAACAAGGGTTAGTGGCTTTAAACTGAAAGAGGCTAGGTTTAGATTAGATATTGGGAAGAAATTCTTTACTGTGAGGGTGGTGAGGCACTGGAACAGGTTGTCCAGGGAAGCTGTGGATGCCTCATCCCTGGAAGTGTTCAAAGCCAGGTTGGATGGAGCTCTGAGCAACCTGGTCTAGTGGAAGGTATTCCAGTCCATGGCAGGGATATTGGAACTGGATGTTCTTTAGGGTCCCTTCCAACCCAAACCATTCTGTGATTCCATGAATAGCTCTTGGTGAGTACCTTTTCATATCAGACTGAAATAAGGACAGGTGTCTTAAAAGGGATGAGAGGAAACAATTTAAAGACCAGAAGTTTTTAAGAGATCAGACCACACATGGCAAAAAATGGAAAATCTGATGTTCTGTACCTGGATTTGACATGTGTGGTGGTGAGCAGGTTATACTTTCTTCATGCCTGTTTCTCTGTCTCTAAAATGGGACTAATAATACTTAACTATCTCACAAGGGTGTTGTGAGCCTTAATTAATTCATGTTTTTGTAAAATGCTTTGAAAATATAAGCTAGTGTGTGCTAATTATTATTGTTGTTTTTTAAGATTTGCTGCTGTCTAACTTCCTTAAATATTCACATTTTTTGTCTGGTGCTAGACCTTAGTTAAAGATAACTTTTTAAAAATGCATACGCCTTTCTGTAAAATCACTTCTGGTTATTTTGATTGCATGAGATGAGTGTGCTTCTACTGAATGATGAAGTTATGCTCAACTTTTATACGTCTCTGTAAAGAAGTTTCAGTAAAACCCTTATCTTCACACTACTGTGTATAGCGCAGTTGACCCACATTTTATTCTAACGTTTGGGCAGAATCCTGGACCTGCTGCGATTGTGGCTGAAACTGTCTCTTATCAGATAATTCAAGAAATTTCACAGGCCAGGGGTAAAAACCCTATTTGTGGCAGAGACTGTTTGAGACAAGTAGGAGCCATGGAGAGAAATGGTACATTAATGCCATCCCAGAGGAGCTGCAGTAGCAGCATGAGGAATCAAAGATTCATGATAAATACTACTTATCACAGAGCTGCAAATGAGATCAATTTCATTATAAGGGCAAATTTTTTTCCTGTACCACTGACAAGTCTTAACAAAAAGTCATCTAGCCAAATGTGGTATGTCTCTGTGCTCATTCACACAGCTGATTATAATCCCAGCACGACCTTCCTGCCTACAGCAGCAGTTTGGATATAACTATTTCTCTCCAAAGCATTTTGAGCATGTGTTCAGATAGTGCTGTATCCTGTCTCCATCTGATCGGGGTGTTGAGAGCTCTCTGCGTAACTCAGAAACTCCTTTTCTGTCATCAGGAGTACAAGGTGTCCATTTCACCTCTTTGTTCTGCTTTGTTTTTTCTCCCTTTGTTCTGATGTAGGAACTCCTGATAAAACTGGTCTCTTTAATGGAACCGATGGGCTGACCACAGGGTCAGGTCTTTTCTGTTTGTGAGACAAGAAAGTAATGTTGAGACAAGAACTGGACTGCAGGTCCTCTATTTTCAAGGAGCCAGTGGTATCATTGAAGAGGGTTTTTTCCAAATCACTTGTTCAGAAATAGAAACTAGCAAGGAGAACTTCCTTCACAAATATTTTCTAAACTGAGATTCATTGTTGTTTGTAAGATATCCTTAACTTGCGTAATTTTAATTCAGCCTGAAAGAAGAGGGGAAGCAATATATTTATTATGCAGAAATAGATTGGCTTTATTTTATTATGATTTTAAATTTTCTACTAGTCTATAGATAAAACTTCCTTGTATGTCTCTGTTGCTAATTGTTACATTCTATAAAAATTTACTCTTTTACCAGACTTACCACTTTCGAAGCTCTTTTGTTCCTTTCTTGCATGCTTGCTTTTTCTCTTCTTTCCTCGTGTCTTACCCAGTCCTTAGGGGTCCATTGTTCCTTACAGTAACCCTTGGACCTCACCCTCCGAGTTTCCCTTTCCAGTGCCTTCCCTGGTTTTTGTGTCAGAGATCAGCTGTGGAAGAGCCCATGCTGGCAGCAGTGCTGTACTTCTGAGCAATGTGATAGTGAGTTTGCTCAGGTGTGTTTGAATAGTGGATTCAGGTGCTGTCCTTGGCCCGATCATTTTGGTCAGTCATGGCTACAGATATACAGTTGTTCAAATGAAACCTTAGGTTTTTCTCAACCTGAGCATTCATCTAGGTTGCTCCAAGTATTTTACCTTAACTGGGACAGTCCTGCACTTCACCACCACACACATCCATTTTGTCTGTGCAGGGGGAGAATTGGCAATGCTCTCTGAATGGGCTGGCTTTCACAACATGGGATTTTTCTTTCTGTTGCTTGTCACATCACATTTGTAAGTTTGTCCAAAGTATGCTGCCAGACATGGGGGAGAGAAATTTTCCCTTTTACCTGGTGCTTGGTGCCACCTCCCTCAAACTGGTCCTTGCAGGTTAGTGGGGAGCCCACCCCATCTGCTGAGATCCCCAAACCTATCTTGATTTATGAATTCCCTGCAGAACTTGCCCCCATCCTTTTTGTGTGATGTGTTTTGCCCATGTGAAACAGATGTTCTTCTGTAAGAATACCACTGGGTACAAATTTCCAGAGACACGCCTCTGGAGTGGGAAAAGCAGTGGCCCTCGTGGTAGGCTAGCTTGCCTTCCTCCGTGGGCTACAAACTGATTTCTGTCTTTCCAAACACTACAGTTTGTGTTTTTCCTTGATTTTTCAGTAACTTAGACATTATCACAAAGTGCAGGATTTACCAGCTGAGCAGCATTGTCTGTTGGAGGTGCAGTAAGTGCTGCACTTTTGAGCAGACCATACATGACATGTTAATTATGCTGCTGACAGTCTTGGCATTTGGAGTGCCTTGGTTTTCCTCCTTTGACAGTCTCTAAAGGTCCCAGCTGTCACATCTGTGACTGACAGGACTGAAGACAACACATCCCTGTGGGCTTGCATTTTTCTCTGTTTGGTATTCAGTAATGGCAGGGATGGGAAGCTCTCTTCCTGCTGCATTTCTGTTGCTCTGGCTCCTTAGGGAGTATCTGAACTCCGCACTATCTGGACCATGGTTTTGGTGGGAGTTTTTCCGTGAAGGCAATGTGGTTGCCTTGAGAAGTACCTCATTGCCTTGGCCTGTGTCTAAATGTCCGTGAGGAACTGGGTCTTTTCACATGCAAAGGGAGCCTCTGTAACAAGGAGTCACCTGCCTGTCTGCAGTGTTCCGGACCAATTTAGAGGCACCTCTAGTCTGAACCAGCATGTCAGTTCTCATCACTGCTCCTTGATCTCCTCCTTCTTTTGGGACTCCACAGCAGTCCAGACCTGTAAGACCTTCTTCATTCCCACAGGCTGCCATCCCCTTTGGTGTTCTTTGGGAGTAGGGGCCATTATAAAGTCCTTTCTCTCTCTCCTACCTAGTACCACGTTATTGGTATAAGGACGTTTCCTCACCCTGAGGGGTACGTTGTTCTGGAGAAAGGCAGAGGTAGTTTGAGCTAAGTGCAAAGAAGATGTATCCAGCTTTCTCTGGGAGTTATTAAAGGAGCCACAGTGAGCCCTCTTTATTATAGTATTAGCCCTGCATCAAGGAGGTTTTGTTAGATGCTTTTACAGGTAAAGAGGGTAAGGCAAGTGAGCCAACATGGTTAAGCTTAGTAGAGGGAAAAAAAAAACACCCAAAAGCCAGATAAACATGCATGGAACATAATTTCTCATATTCAAAACATATTCCTCTGTCGCTGTGAATTCTACCATGAAGAGCAGGTAGCTCTGGCAAGGATTTTCTGTGCCAAGGTTAGTGCTGCATCCTCTCTTGCCACTTAGCTGTAACGGAACTTGTTTTTGTCTTGAATTAGCCAGTGTGATGCTACCTGGGGTCTCAGTGGTGTTGGTCGCCAGGAAACAAAGCAAAACCATCTTTCTTTTATTACTTTTCTTTGCAAGCTATTGGATAACTTCAGCTTTGAGATGGGGGAGGGAGTAAAGAGAACAGAAAAAAAAAAGAGGATGGAGGCTTTTACTGTAAAATAGAGATGTCATCTTCAGATAACAAGAAGCCATTTCCTTGTACAGGGAAAACTTCAGCTTCGGCTATAGATGATAGAAAATATGGCTTCTATCTTTCTTTGCTAAAAAAAGTGAAAGATTGTGCAGTGGTTAGGAAGGAAAAAAGGAAAAGGCATTTATATATCTCGGCACGAATGTGACAAGCCTGGGAAAAGGGTACTAGGCAGCTGTCAGAGATGCAGGCTTAAGAGAAAAACTGCCTGTCCAAAGTCCCTTCACAAAAAAACCCCGCTGCTCTAAGAAGCTGCTTCACATTGTATCATGCTCTGTGGGGCTCTGAAATGTATCTGTTTCACATTGATTAACAGCAAGTCCTTTCCAATTGATTGTTCTTTGAAAAATGTCAGACAGTACTTTGCATTAGCTGAGATCTGCCAGTTGCTTTTCCTTTTCCTCTGTTCCATGACTCTGTCCAGGACTTCTAGCCGTAAATAAAAGCAGAGAGACTGTCTGACTGCTGGGGCATGTGAAAATATGAGTGGGACTCCCTTTCAATGCACTATGAATAAAAAAATCATTATCCCTACTTGTCTAGCAAGGGCTATGGAGAGTTCAAATCTGAGCTGTAAGTATGTGTGTATAGTTTTATGTCATATTTTTGCTATTCAGATAATGTTTTCCATATGTTTTAAAAGCTTTATACTATCTTCTGTCCCCCTCTGGTTCTCCTGTGATATATGAGTAGCAAGACTAGTTGTTCAGCTGCATGTCTCAAAGCACTGTGCTGATGTCTTAAAGACCAGCTATTTTCTCCACACTAGAAGTAGAGTCGGTCCAAGCACTAAAATTGGAACTTAAGAAATCCTTACAGAGCCCTGGAATACATCAGACTGGACTGCCTGTCTCTTGACAAAGTGTTTACAGGGGAGAAAACTGCCTTCAAGTGCATCTTCAAGTGCACCATAGGTGATGGTGAATGTTAGATCCTCAAGAATACCCAAATACCCCTTTTTTCCCTGCCTTGCAAATGGGCATCGGGACTCTTAATATCACTGAGCTCTGGCCCCCTTAGTTCCATGCCCCCAGTTATGCTCCAATGCTTTCAAGGTTTCCAGTGTATAGTGAAATACTGGAGTGTGTAATGCCTGCTGCAATTTTGGACAAAGAAGCCAGGAGGTGAGGTAAATACAAGTAGATAGATGTAAGAGCTAAAAAAGGTGGGCTATCTGTATTTCACTCAATTGGAATAATCACCAGTTAAAACCAGAAAGACATCCTGCTAGCCACCAACCTTTTGCTGGATGTGTTTCACTGCCAGCTGTGTCCTGCCAGCGAGTTCACAGCAAAAGCTTATTTCTCATGGTGGGCTGCAGGAGGGGACAAGGAAGAGAAATGGCCACAGCTAGTGGGTTTGCACTCAGCTCCTAACCTCATTTGGCTCTCAGCCTGCCTCGCCCTAGCCTTGAAGAGAAAGGAGCAGAGGGAAGCCTGCATGAGTCCTTGTCCCCATCACTGCCTCTTTTGCTGAAAAGCTGCCACTCTGGAAGGTGTCCTGTGCTCTTCAAGAAACATCAGTGTGGAAATGTGGCTTATGAGCAAAGTCTAGAAGAACTGAGTTTCTCTTGTTTAGGCGAAACAAAGAATGGAGGGACAAAGAGGTAACTTAGAAACATACTGTGCTGAAGAGGAGGGGGATTTTTGTGGCGTGCTTTCCAGTCTATCTAGGACAGGAGGTTATGGACTTAAATGTCAACGAAGGAGAGTTGTGCTAGTCATGAAGAAAAGCTTCCTTACAGTATGCGCTGCTTCATGACACAGGTCACATTGCTTTCTTAGCAGCACGCTGACTGGCTCCCCAGCTGCAAACCATCTGTGCTGCCCACTGACAAACCCAGAGGTGATAAAAACGAAAATATTTTAGCTAACTCTGTCCATGGACATTCTGCTCCCCTACGTGCTATGTGCCCTTCAGTCACCCGCTGCCAAGACAGACACGCAGAGCTTCTCTCTGAACTACTTTAATTAATATGTGCCTGCTCTGGATTTTTATAGCTCTTAAAAAGTAGCTGTGAGCGGTATCTTGTATCAGAGGGAGGTTTTATATCACTGCTGTGAAGCTTGCCATTGCTACTGCTGAGGAGGTGACCTTGGCACGTGTTCCCTCCCCTTCGCTCCTCACACTATGTGTTAACACCACACTTGGCACTTCCAATCAAATACTTCAAAAAGGCACACAGAAGCCAAATGAGGATTTTTTTTTTAAATGCAACTCAGTAGCTTTCAAAAAATCCCTGCTTCCTTGAGAAAAATTACAAAAACAGACCTCCAGACCCAAACAAACTTTCTCTTCCTAAGTATGTGCTCATTTTTTTTAAATCTCAGAACTTCACTTAGGGGAGACAATGGAGACAGTAAACTCACCAGCCTTATTTTTCTGTAAAATTCCTGAGAGTTTGTTGGAGAGATTTCACCACCACCACCCCGTGAAGTTAAATGGAACTGCTGTACAAAGAAGCAAGTTGTGCTGGAATCAGGATGGGAAATACATGCCAGTAAAACCAGCATGATTTTCTCACTTGTATCCTGAACAAAGATGAAGGGGAAAGCCTGAAAAATACAATCAACTTGAAGAGAATTGCAAAAGCCATGGGGTGCTGTGTCTTAGGCACACTACAAAAAAAATACCCCATATCATGCATGAGGGAAAGGATAGAGATGGAGGAATTGCTATGCTGGACTGAAGCCAAAGTCTAGTTAGTTCAAGACAGTTTCTCTGACCTTAGTAGTCAGTAGTGTGAGCTTGGTTCTCCCCAGATAGTTTGTTTTTCACACTTCATGTTTTCAGGGTGAAAACTGACTGATATTTCCTGTGGTAGTTTGAGGAGAGCTAGGCAGAATTTTTTTAACAAGTCTCCTATCACCAAGACATGTGGCAGTGCCTGCTTTGCTGGGGCTGAGCTGTATGGTCAGCAGGATTTAATTTCACCTTCCCCTCTCTAAATACCCAGCAGTGAGTAGACTCTCAATGAGTTGCCTGTCTGAAAAATGTCAGCTAAAGTGACTGCACGTGTTTCTGCCAACACGAATTCCCAAACTGCATTTGGGGTTTGAAGAGGGGGGAGAAAGTCCCTGATGATACAATACTGCTTCAGTTTGCTTCAGAAAGGCTCCTGCACAGAGGAACTGTCGGTTAGTTAACAGAGCGTTTTACAAGGAAGAACTTCAAAGTCTTCACTCGGAGTGAACTTTGAAGTATTTTATTCTCTAGCTGACTCTTTGTTTCTTTTAAGGATGGGGGATGCAGAGAGCAATGGTAAATGTAGTGAGAGAGTCTGTGGGATGAAGTGCTGGTGTTCAGGCAGATTTGGTGGTAACAAGCTATTTTGCATGTTTTAACCCCAAAGATTCAATGCTCTAGGTGTGCTGATTTGATAAGGAAGAAAGGGTTTCTCCACCCTCCTTCCTGCATTTGTCAGTGGATTGTGGTGATAGTGACATAAAAAGATGTTGGGGAACGTTGTCAGAAACACGTAACCAGGCTTCCCAATTTCAATGCATGGCAGAGGAGTAGAAACTCATTCTATACATGTATGCTAACCTCACTGCTCTGGAGATTGGACATGAAGGAGACAAAGAAGGCATTAGAGCTGCTTTTGTGGTCTTGTTGCCCCTGCTGAAACTGCCTGCCTATCAACAGCTGCACTGTGCAAACAAGGCACTCGCAAGGTAGCTGGATGATGAGCCAGCTGGGGAGATGGACAACAGTGGCAAGGAGGCAGATGAGCAGGTATCATTTGTTCAGCCTTGAGGAACACCCTGGCTGTGTCTTCAGCAGTGAAGTACTTAAATGTCAATGGTCTTTGCTGGCCGTGGCCTGTTAATGCCCACTGAGATGCATCAAGGGACCTATTTTCTAAGCTAGTACCATCTGGAGAGGACCCTCTGGATTCATCTGTCTCTGTCATGACAGGCAGAAATTTAGACCTTGCTTGCATAGTGTTAATTATTATTTTGATTGGAGGTGGGCTTTTGGATGGTTTTTTTGTTCATCTAACTGAAATGTGACCTGATGCTCTCAAGAGGGGTGCAAAGGCCTGTTATGTGTTTACAGCTCATTCCCCTGGCAATGTAGTGCTATAAACACCTTGAATCCAGCAGCTGTGTCCATCCTGAGGAAGCTGCACTGGTTTAATGCTATCAGTGTACTAAAGCAATATTACTTCTGTATCAACAAGCGCCTCTCTCTTTTAACAGTGAATAGTAGTAGTAAGTAAATTACATTTTTCTGACAAAAGAGAATAAAAGGCATTAAATCTGTGTGTCTCCACCTCAGGCTCCGGGTTATGTGCATTTATGCACTGCTGGCAGCCTGGATTCCTGCTGAGACCCAGCAACCTGGTACAAAGGAGCCTGCTAGGGAACTGGGCGCTGGAGTGTCACCGAACTGAGGTGGAAAGTTGTCACATCACCAGGGGCCAGCAGGAGTGGAGGAGTAAGGGGCAGTACCAGGGAACAGACCTCTTGACTTCAGTCATTGCGGACCTCACAATTTCACCTGCTGCTCTTGTTCTCTGTTAATTTCATATCAAGGAGACGCAAAACACACACAAGGAATGTAGAAAATGTATCACTGCTCCTTCAGACAGCTCCCCTGGGGAAATCTGTTCTTGTCATTTCTAAAACCTCAAGTCCTTGGAAAGGGGTGCTTCCTCAGTAGCTGAGCTCATGCTTCAACAGGTGGGGTGGTGGTAGGGCATTGCACCTCAGGTACAGCACAGCTGGAAGCAGTGTAACAGGGCTGGAAAAAATTATTCCCAAATGCAGCAAAATAGTTGGGGGTTGGGGAACAGAAATAGAGTGAGATCGGGGCATTTTGAGGAGATCAAGCTGCTGAACAGGAATTTCAGAGCCACAGCTGATCAGTCTTCAGAGATGGGAGGAAAGTTCTTTCCTTAAGGTGTGTCTCTTGTGTCCCAGTTCTTCATTCTGACCTCTCTTGCGTCCATAAACTATATTCTGAATCTTGCTCAAAGCTGTGAAATCTTGACTTCAATAAATCCACACCCAAAGCGTGATCCGTGGGCTGAGGTGAAGAAATTACAAATTCAGCAGAGATATAAAACTAAAAGTACCATCAAACCCCTCTAAATCTCAATGCACTGGCTATAGCTCATTTATTGACTTCTGCTCAGTCTGGGGGCAAAAAAATGAATGTGCACAGTCTGCCTCAGTTCAGTCCACGGAAAACAGTGCCAAGTCACTGATTTCAGTGTTTTATTTTAGTGAAAGAACTGCATCTGAGCCAAAAATGAATTACAGATTTTGTTATTTATACTGTAGTGGCTGGTGGTCTAACTATGGATGGAAATTTGGGTGAGCCCCAGCTCATGATGAATGGACAATGACCTAATGGTCTGATGTCATCACAAATCATTTCTGTTGCAGATGATTTAAAACAACTTCAGATTTAGATGGATATGGTGCTAGTTGCACCCCAGATAGCAGATGGTCTGTCATCACTTTTCTTCTCCCATGGGACCCCAGATTCACCAAGTTTTTGTAAGGCACTTTGTTCTGTTTTATCTGCAGTAGGAGCAATCCACCTTCTGCTCTCCCTCTTCTTCCTTACCATACAACTAATGTTCATTCACTTTTGTAATTGGATTTTCTTCCTCTTTACAGCAGACTTGTTCTGAAGCAGCCAATGCAGTACTGAGTTTGCCTGGGAGAGGAACAGCCTCCTGGATTTTCCTTGCAATGCATGGGACACCTGACTGAGAAATTCCTAGCTTTCTCCAAAATCACTCCTCTGGTGAGCAGTCTCTTGTTGCACCTCCCTCTGAGACTCCGTGAGGCTGGACTTTAATTTCCAGATCCAACGGATATTTTTCATTGTGATTCCCATTTGACATTCTCAGCTTTACTGGTTCAGACCTTCAATTTCCCACTTCCTTGCATCACAGAGGGCCTTCAACCTGTGATATTTAAGCTTTCTATGTAAGGCTAGTTTTCTGCTAGCAAGCAGAAAACACATCTCTTCCTTCACTGTTGATCACACTCTCACTTGGATTATTCTAAGGGGGTTTTTTTTTGATCCAGGTGCTACAAAGAATGTGAAAGAGGATAAGGCAAGAGGAGGGATATGGAAAGAAGTGGAGCATTTGTTTTTCCCTGTTTAGGGAGGTTGCAGAAGTTCCCGAGGACTGGAAAGGTGTCAAAGCAAACTCATCCTTCAGAGTTCATTTGGGGCCAAACGGCCCTGTGAGACACTTCTGTCCTCCTGCTGAGCTCCTCCCTGCACCTGATGATAAAGAGAACCTGGTGCCTCCTTCCTTCTGTGTCTGCTGCACTCAGCTGCCCCTGGGGGTGCCAAGTAGGGAAGAGCTGCCTCCCATCTCTGGAGACACAGGTACAGGGGCTGATGCTGCCCAACTGAGGCAGGAACATGGCACATAAGAGCCCATGAAGTGCTGTGATGGTGGAGTCCGAGCTTGCTCTGTGCTGGAGCTGGGACAAAGCCTGCCTGGCTGAGCCAGCTGCTTGGAGCAGAAAAAAAGCCAGGCAATGAAGCAAGAAAGACCAGTATGACACTTATGCATGGTAGCTTAACTGTTGGCAGGCTGAGATGGCATGTGCCGTACATGGGGCTTGAAAGCTTGGACCTATTGATATGGTTATTTTTGTCTGTATAGCTTTCACTGCAGTAAAATAACCTGTAAGTGTTCTTCAGTATGCCATTAAGAAATATGGTTATAATTGTTGCACAGAGCCTTTTTCATCCTCTGTCTGTGGGGAAAGGTATGCTGCAGTGGACACATTTGTAAAGGAATTAGTTATTTATCTTCTAGATGTGGCACATTTCTTGGATCTCGCTGTGACTTTCAAACAGAAATGGTTAGGCTTGCAACGGTTCTCAGCTCCTGTGGGAGATATTTTCCTCATCTTCAGCCAGCACCAGAGAAAGTGGTGTCTGCTGCAAACTTGAGTTAGACTTGGAACTAATCTAAGGGTCTGAAACCCATGTGCATGCCTGTATGTGCATGCCATGATGGATCTCTGCATCCAAAAATGCTGCAGTGACGTGCTGAGCATCTCTGCAGACATGCAAGTGTTCAAATGAAAGAGTACCACTTGCATTCGCAGTGGCTTAAGCATTTTCTCCCATTTCTCACTCCTTTTTCTGGCTGCTGTGCTCCAGAGTGACAGCTCTTCGTTGCCAAACCATGCATTCAGGTACTGAAGATAATTACAAGGAAAAATTAGGGGCCATTTTTTAAATAGAGAAATTTTTTACTTCATATTTCCCATCCCCCCTTCTATGCAAAAGTGGTGGAGGCCATTTTGTTCAGCACATCTAAAGCATTTACCTTTAGGGGAGGATAAAAATATTTGTCCTAAAATGTGAATATTTAAAGAAGTACTTTCTAAAGTCATGCAAAGGACAGCAGCTCCATTTCTGCAAGAGCTTCAAAAGAATTTAGCAGCATGTTTGTGGAAGCTTAGCAATACCTGGATTGCTGTTTATAGAGAGGGATGCTGCCAGGCTCAGACTCTGTGTACCTTATTCTTCCACCAGAAGTGGTGTCATACTGAGAGAGTTGTCTCTGTGAAGGCCCTGGTGCCTTCCAGACTGACACAGCTGCTTGCTGGCCTGCTGCAGGTCAGCAGTTCTTACAGGCTAGGGGAGCACCCAGGCTGTCATTTCAATAAATATTCTTGCCATCCTTGATGTCTGCTTCACCCATCTCCCTGGAAGTAAAGATGTTCCAACAGAACACAGATGGAAATGGGAGAAACTTATAAATATTTAATATTATGTTGATCTGCCTGGACTGTGCTCCTGACATTACAGGGATGCCTGATGTCCCCTGAACTCCAACCCCTTCCCTGGCTTTTTTACACATTCCTGTTGCCACCTGGAGATGGACCTGGATCCCAGTAGGCAGATTATGGCATCAGGCTCACCGCAACAGCACTGCAGTGCCTCTGGAGTTGACTGATCCATGGCTCCTATTTCTGGCCTCCCTTCAGCCTGGAGTTTCTCATGCTTAGTGACAGGGCTGGAATGTTTTGGAAAGTTTTCCATTAATTATCCAAGCTATTTTCAGTGATAGAGCTTCAAAAATAAATATATTGCTGTGATTTTTAGGAAAGTTGAACATTTTTCATTGCACTGGATTCAAACTCAGTCTGCTGTGCAGGGTGCAAGCTCCTTTTATGGGATGTGTGAGAAACTGGGTTGGATGTTTTTCACGGGTTATTTCCCAGATTGTTGTGTTTTCACATGAAATTCCTCTGTAGTGGAAAACAGGAGTTTCATCATTTTACCAGATGAGCATTTCAAACTGCTTCTCCTTTGCAGCCAAGAGGACTGTTATGAGCACTAACCTGGTAGCTACACTGAGCTGTAAAAGCTTTGAATTTCTATGAGGATTAAATTGCAGTTCAGGTCACAGTCAGCGCTGTGATGGGATGCCAGTAAAGGAGAGAAAATTGTCATCAGATCGTAATAAAAAGATTTTATTGTTAATTAATTCCGAGCACCAGAAAAAGGGCTACGTGCTTTACCATGAAGGTGGGAAATAAATCTGTGTCCGAGAAAAGATGCAGCAAGCAAGTGAAGCAAAGGACTTGGGGTGAGAAAAGGAGATAAGAAAAGTAGATAGGAGGGAGAGCAAAAATTTGTATCAGGCTCATAAAGTGAATCAGGTTGATTATATGTGGATCTTCTAGTTAATAAGTTGTATTAATATGTAATTATTACTACTTAAATATTTATTCTGTTTCTACACTTTTAAAAGATTATATGAACTTAGAGCATTTTTTTCTGGGCTATTGATCACTCCTACCTGATTCTACCATAACTCCTCTTCTCACTAAGGCCCACTTTGTCTTGTGGTGACAGACAGGTGGGTTACCTGGCTTAGAGGGCATTAATGGCACCATCTCCCATCCTGAATCCCAGCCAAACACTCTGAAGGCTTTCCTGGCTCTTACACACTGTCAAAGCAGATTCATCTTGCCACTGTCAGCCTTTTAGCAGATGTTTTTCTCTTCATACTTGAAGAGCACAAGTGCAACGGGGAACTGTTAATTACAGCTTATTGTGAATTCTTCTCTATGTTCTAATTTTCCTTAAGAAACATGCTCACGAAAGTAATGTTAAGATTACAGTGACCTTAACAGCACTTCAGACAATGTTTAATTGTACAATTTAAAGCAACTGAAATCCTGGTTCCCAGTTAACTCTGTGCTATTTGCCTTAACTTGCTTCTGAGCCACTGCCCTCCACCACTTTGTTTGCACGCTGGCCAGAAACAAGGGCCTAGAAGACATTTCTGTCCTGGTCAGCATGTATGATACCCCAGACACCTTATCTTCTGTTAAACACAGAACTAATTGGCATCCACCATCTGTACCTCTTCTGACTGGGCATCAGGATAAATTAAGCCACTCCTAGGGGAGTAGTTTATCTGACTGGCCTTTTTATGGTGCCTGTGGCAGTAAAGGGCTGGAGACTACTTGAACAGTGTCTAGCTCTAGGCAGGGCATGATCAAGACAAGCTGTTAGATTTTGGTGCACCTTGTGGTTTGCCAGTGGTGTCTGGGGCCAGGGATGTGGAGGATGATATATGAGGCACAGCAATATGGATTTTCAGAAGCCAACGCACATACCCATGCCCTCTGACCAGTATGAGAAAGCTTTTTCAGACAAGGAGAGTACTTCAGGCAGTGTAGAAATTTGGCCAATGTAGATGAGTAATGCAGATAACATTTTTCTTTTCAACAGCTGCGTGGTGGAGGATGATGGCACACACTGTCATCTTGGCACTACAGTATGGGTGAACATGTCTCAGAGGTTTATACGGGTAAGATCTGGATCTGGATGAAGAGCATGGTGAGATGTCATGGTCAGACTGTCAGAGGTGCCTCTCATCCATTACAGGGAAAGAACGTCAGCTCTTTCTGCCCATTGAAACAAACATTTTCCCTTCTCCCTCTTTTTCCTGAATTGAAATCAGGGATGACCTGTGAGTCCTCTCCCTTCAGTGGGTAAATTGCTTTCACCCACTCCTACCAACCTCTCCCTGACCTGGAAGCAGACCACTGCTCCAGCTTGGGAAAAGATCAGGAGCTTCACCAGGGAGGGTGACTGTCCAGCCTAGAGGTGGGCCAGAGGAAGGAGTCACTTGGTGGCAGCAAGTTCAGAGAAAACCATCCTGTGATGTCTCACCTCCTTCGCACCCTGCTCTGCCCATGCAGGGGGATCTATCTGAAGAGTGATCTTTTGTAAAAAATCCCTGGAAAGTCCCTGAACTGGGACTGCTCTTCCCCAGATGCAAGGTGGAGCTCAGCTCCTGGCGGGCTGTGGGCAAGCAGAGCTGCCTCTCTCTGAGCAAGTCTTCTCATCCCATCTCATCATCATAACATGCTATTCTCATTTCTCTCTGGAGCATGACCTGATTCAGCCTCTGAATGCTAATGCTAATTTTCTTCAAATGTTCTTAGCTAAACTCTGGATGAATTTACCCAGTTTCCAGAGTTGAGACAGACCTTATGTTCATGTTTCAGATGGCACTTCCCTGCCTGGAGGCCACAAATATAGCAGACCTGACTTCTCAGATCAGAATAGTGCTAAGAAAAATCTTTTGTGTTCTCCAGATGTTTCATAGTTGAAAGCTCAGCCGCGTTTTAAGTCAGATGACTGCAGAAACATGCAGTGTGTCTCGCCATAACTATAAAGCAGCCACACTCCATTTTTCTGGAGACAAATCTGGATGATGCTTGTCTTTTCCCCTGCCATAACAATCATCTCAATTTTATCTGGGCAATTTGAAACACCAGGTCTGTTCTCCTAGATGATGTGACCTAAGCTGTCAGCCAAAGACAAAACTAGCTTCTCAAGGGCACCTTTTAATATTCATGGCCTTAGGAGATCTCTTTTCATTGAAGGTGATGCTGGTTAGGGCCTTGGTGTTTATAAATAAAATAAGGTTCTCAAACCCCACACAAAATTCTCCTTGTAGCTGGTTATATTCCTCCTCTTGCTCTGTGTCTTTATTGTTCACCAAATACTTAGTTTATGCTTATGCTAAAAAACCAGCTGCCTGGGTTGTCACGAGGTCCCTTATTCCACTGTACAAGGCTTGTCACAAAATAAGAAAAGACTTAACATCTCTATGATGGAACTGAAAAAGAACAAATGTGGTGATAAGGTCCCATAATTCTGCTGTGGGGTTTGTATAATCTTGATTTGTTTCGTTTATTATAGTATGTTTCTCAGGTCACTTCTCTTGGGGCATTTATTGAATTAGTCGATGCTTTTGCAAAGATCAGCACTGAAGTATTTATTATGACTGTTAATATTCATTGTATGTCTACATTGCCAGTTGTGTGGTGTAGAGATCTCCATGCCAGACTGCTTCTGGTGTTCTTTTCTCTGGTGGGCTGGTTCTAATATCTGCACGCAGCATTGCAGCTTACAGTACAGCTGTACCTAAACTGAACAATTTATGTTGTCAGAGATCCCTGTAGGACCTGTAGAAATAAGGTTTTCTGACCTTATTGTCTTACTGTGTGTTGTCTTTTTTTAAAAGAAAGTTGAGATTCTGGAGCAAAGCTCAGTGGTCAGAGATTAAATCATTGCAAGTTCTGGCTGCAGAAAATTGAACCCTCAGTACCAATAGCTCGGACCTGTGAGCTAGTGATCCGACAGTGAGGTATTTGGGCCTTGGAGATGAAACATCACTGCAGAGACACTTTCAAAGCATGTGGAAGCCTGGTGTGTCCCTTTTCTGCTGGAGCTGTGCTGAAGGTCCTGTCTCCTTCAGGTCAGCTAGCTCTACTAGCCCCAACCAGCACCTCCTAACACTCTTCAGCTCAAATAGGTCCCAAAGCTTAGGCAACATAAATAAAGGACCTCTGCAAATCTGCTTTGTCTGTGCTGAACTGGATCTGCTGGCATGGTGAGCTGATCTGCCACCAGCTCTGCGGGTGGGTAACACAGTTTTTGCTGTGCCCACTAGAGCAGAGCTTCCCTACCCAGCACTCTGAATGTGTTTCCGCAGGAACAGACCCTGCTTTCTAGTGCTGATTCGTGGAGGGAGAGGGGAGTAAAAACAACTGCCCCCTAGGAGAAAGACCTCTTGACCTGGCTTCTGTTTGGGGCTCTGCTGAAGCTGCCTACAGAGCACTCTGCTCGTTTCTGACACTTCCCTACAAGCCATCCCTTGAGAGGCACTGGTGATTGCATGGCAGCTTATAGGATGTGCTAGTGGGGTGGGGGGAACACAGGAAGAAAATGAACGACTGCAGTGGAAAGGGGAAGCAGTATGCTTGGAAGAGCAGGAGAAGGCAGTCTGTTTAGTTCAAGTTTTGGGGCAGAGGATTTTCTCCTGTTTCACACAAAAGTCTCCATTGCTGTTTGTAATTTCCTTTTCTGTAGTGAATCCCACCAAAGGGTGAGAAAAGGGGTCTGGTATGATCTGCACAGTGGTGAAAAAGAAGACAGTCTGCCTGGCTCTGCTGTCACATGGACATGAACACATCTTACTCCTCGTCTTCCTCTTTTCTGAATCCTTAGTACAGCTCCTCTGCCTCTCTTCGTGTCCCTCTGCAGCCCAGGTAGCTGCTGAATCCAAACCCACACAAGAGAGCAGATGCTCTTTTTCCAGTAAGACCATGAAAGAGATTGAAAATAGTGGGAGCCCAGCTTCCACAGGATGTGGACTGGGCAGCTTAGACTCATTATGTTTTTGTTGATCCCTTGGAGGACTTTGGCTTTGCCTTAAATGCCTCAAATTCCCCCTTGCCACTGACTATGACTAGTCAGCCTGGGAAGCTGTGTGTGGTTGACAGGTCATTGGGAAAAGTACCTAGGAGGATGTGAGATGCTTTCTAACATTTTCTACATCAGGCGTGCAGTGTGCTTTGCAGGGAAGCTGATGTGGAGCCATGCTGCAGCCCTGGGAGGAGGTGGTCCTAGGAACAGCATTCTGCCCTGAGCGCCCACAGAACAAGTCTGACGAATGAATTTTGTACTGCGCTGTACTTCAGGAAACAAGCAGCGTGCAGGTAAATCTCAAAGGGCAATTTAGCAGGGCAGGTTGCAATTACACTTGGAGGAATTTGGTCAGGAGGAAAGTAGGGCAAAAAGTTATTTAGAAGCCCTGATGACATTTTCCGTACTGTAATGCAAATACTCTAATCCCCTCATCGAGTGCCTTGGAAGGACCCACATTTTCTATCTAGCCCCCTTATCAGGTGCCTTGGGACCGCCTTTATTTTCTAAACATTTGTTTTCCCTGGTAAGTTTTCTCGGTACCTCCTCCTGCTCTTGCAAACCTTTAAGTCGTAGTTGCACAGCAGCTGCACTGTGCCTAAATGTCACTTGGTTTCACAAGCTGCATGCTCTGTTGCTTAAGCTGCCCGCAGGGCTGGATTCACTGAAATGGTATCATCGTTGCCTCTCCACTGCCATGCTTGTCCTCCCGCAGGGCTTGAAAGGCCTCGAGGCTGTGGCGCTGGCCCAGGCGCCCAGCCCTTGTGCCCGTGCGTGACTGTTGCCTGTGGCAGCGATGGGAGCGGGTGCTTGGGCAGCTCCATTGTCAGTCCGAGCCTTGCTCCCGTGGAGCTCCACAGCTTCAGTGGGAGATGAGCTCATCTCCACGGAGTGGGTGCCTAGATCCCGTGTGCCATGGGCCGCCACGGTGTATTCGCTGGCCGCCTGCCTTACGGGCGCGACCATGGCAGTACAGACACGAGTCCCACCGGGGCAGCGGTGCAGGAGGGCAGGCTGCTGTGCTGCCCGCGTCCCAGCAGCCGCGTCCTGAGGCTCAACCCGTGTCACCCGCTCCCCGCCACGGGGGCCCTGCCGCCCCGTCCCCGCTGCAGCTGCGGCGCCGAGCGCATCCCCGTCGGCAGCCGGCCCCCGCTCCCCGCTCCC